>QNGE01004228.1:30844-49919 GCA_008508345.1 Paragonimus westermani
TATATATATATATATATATATATATATATATATATATAGTGCTGTGCTCTGCAAAAAACACAACTGGCAAACAATAAGCATGTTTCCAATAGGACAGGAGGAGGATGTTCCAGTTCATTCAGTAATCATACTTCAGCAGTACATAACCTAACCAAATGAGTACATAATTTTGTAAATCTCTTCAAAATAACATTGGTGAATTGTAACGAGTTTCAAGTCATATTAAAACTGTTGATTTCAAACGAGCGACTAAAATCTAGGCTCAGAAAACAGTCTTGAAGCCAGGTAAGGTAATATTCGCTGTTCTTGGCAGAACCTAGGCGATCGTGATTTGAACTCCGAGCGAAAACGAAAAATCTCAGGAATAACACTTACCATGCAGCCAATTTCGATCCAAATGACAGTCTCCTCTAAAACCCATGATTACGTACCCCGTCCTATCGCGAATGGATGGGAGAGTAGTCACTGCTACTTGACAAGCTCCCAGGACGTGAGGGTTAAGTAAGAAAGTTCTCACAGTTAATAGGTAGTCGCGAACAGCGAACGGTGATACTGTCACAGGGATTGATTCACGATTGACAGCGGACGCTCCAATAAATTGTTACATGAGCTCTCTGGCGGTACTATAGCACGAAGCATGACATCCCATCCAGAGGGGCGTTTCATATTTCATCCACAAGAAACGGAATCTCAGACAGCGAGGCGTTCGCCTGGCGTACCGTCCGCCCGCAGTGTGCACAGCACCGCTCTCTGCCAACCATGGGCAAATGCAACAGAAGGCGTATAAACCGCCGTGATAATCACTGGCTCCAACTGGTATGAAAGGCTCGCCGATTACTCTGAAATCCAGGACCCAAGTAGATAGGACATACAAATCAGTTGGGCTACTGGTTATAAGCAAAACGGAACAGGCTTCGCAACAACCCTGTTGCGAGCAGGCCGGGTAGGTAGACTCTTTCTGAAGGGCGTATACGTTGAACCACTACTGCTCACCAGCTCCCAATGGACTGTGAACTCGCCGCTTTATCCCGCCGCTCGGTGGGTTAGATTTCCTTTACAACAAAGATTCCAGGTAGGGACCCTTCAAGGCAAACTCCCTTTTCAACCTGGGCAAGCGGTAAGCATCTGGCCCCAAAAATTATGAACACAGGAACCCATACAAACCATGAATTCTGCCTCATATTCTTACTACAAATTTGTAGCAGAGGTGTTGGCAACCAACGTTGCTTTCATGTCCCAGTTTACTGTACCAAACCAAATTACTTCACTTGTACCCTTCACGTCAAATAACTCATTAGTTATTTATCCTAATCTCGTTTTCGGGCAAATACCATAGACAATACTCAAGTGCCGCTAGCGACGGAAGTCACATACAGAAGTACAGTACGTCAAACACCAAAGTGGTATCTTAATCTGAAAAACGCAAACGCCTACCTGCCCGCCGAACACTTTCACTGTTCGAACATTCCTGCATATAAGTCAACATGCGGCTCTTTCATGTGCTGTGGAGACCCCTAACACGGAGAAATGTCGTCTTGCTGAAACACGACTCCAGGATTCTAGCTTCAAAAAGCAATTTTGTTCTGCTCCAGAAACGTGTGCGCATAACGACCTACGAAAATTCTCGAATCAGAAAATCGAAGGACAGTTACCAAAAGTAGTAATCAAGATCACTAAGCCATCAATGAGCACTGCATAATAAAAGTCGAACAGGTGACAATAGCGAAGGTTACCTCTCAACTGTTCACGACGTTCCCGCTCATTCTGATTGGATAAAACCGTTTTCTCGAGGACGGGTGCAGTTTTTGGACGAAAAAATGGATACCCTAACACAGCAGTCAGCTGCTGGTGGCGAAGCAGTTTTCAAGATTCCAGATCGATCTAGAGCACTTGTGTGAAGTCTAATCATGCACTGGTATGCACCGAGTTCGTTCTGTGCTTTCGGTGGGAAGTTACTTCGTCCCTGACCACAAATTAACGTCTACACTAGCGCTTCACGCTTACACGAGGGTGCTTGTCTCCAGTGTGGGACCCCATCCACCAGATGACATTGAAGCATTTTGGGCACATACACGACACGCAATGCAGACGTGTGGTGTTCCTTCGTGAGGTAACACTGCTTGTTCAGCTACTTACCGCCAAGTTTCTATACGATCACTCGGCTCAGTGACACCCACAAAGATATTCCATTCAGAAGCGAGTGCAATATGGTTCGGAAGGCTTGGTTTATAGATGTTCCTGTGTCGTTGTCTCACTCAAGATCAAGTCCCTGAATCGTCATTTGGTCAGTTCGGCATGGGCTTTGCATCTTCAAAATGCAAGATGCTGATGCTAGATTCGCAGAAATAGGCACCTGATAACAGCTTTGGTAGTGAATTGTTGAAGGTGCGCTTCGGGAAGTGTAACAGCGCTGGTGGAATGGTCGATGAGATTACAGATCGCACGGCTAAAGCGTGCAAGGCATTTGCCAAATTACGCCATCTGTAGTGTTCGCATGCTATCGGGCTTTCCGTGGAAGTCGGAGCGCACCATTCCACCGTAAGAAAGGCCTTAGTACACGACTACCGAAAGATGTTTGGCATGTTCATTTACTGCTACCGGTGTCTTCGAAACACTAGTGGTAATGGTAGGAATATGGTGTCCCAATGACGAGATTCGACGATGTGTTTTCAGAACGGACAGACTCCGCCCATCACTGAGCATAATGATCTCGTCCCACAGTTTTCGTTGGCTTGGCCACATCTTATAAATGTCAACTCACCGCCTGCAACACTGTGCCTTGTTTGCAAACGATGGTTTAGGTCGAAAGCAGAAGTCTGGTGCCCAACGTATGAACCGGATTCGAGGAATAAAGTCAGTTACAGTGTAGCTTGCTTCAGTAGGGCGATTTCGGCTGGGGCCAGAAGGACAACGAACAACGTTAGTTGAAGACACTCTAATACGGTGAAAAACAAAAGTTAATGCCGGTCGTGTTGTGAGTCTCTGTGTGCATCAGTGTAATATTTTTCTCTCTCCACATCATCCTACTTCTTTACCTTATACAGCCTTTTTTCTTCCCAAATTGTGGCGGTTTTACACTTCGACTGCTATTTTTCATGCTAAACATATAACATATGACAACCGCTCGGTAGTCCAACAGCACGTGCTTCGAAAAAAAATCGAAATACACCATCAGTTGATTAAACAGTATAAATCTGCAGTGGTTGTTTCACGTCCTCCATATGTCAGCTGAGCGTTTACTGTATCGGGAACTATGCACTCATACCATCAACAATCAGATAAAGCCGCACGTGGTGGTCACGCAACATCGTGGTCCCTGACTATTTTGTTTCATAAAGTGGGTAAGTATCGCCTGCCCCGTTAATGTCCGTGTGATCACTCAAACTGCAAACTGGAAGGTCTATCCGAGATGGTCACCTGTCTCAATCAGTGATATGCTTGCATCAACAGCACTGTTGAAGTGAACGACGGATCGAAGCGCAGTACCGTCTAGTCACAATTACAGCCTATATGAATGAATGAGTAAAGTGACACCTGAAACTGCGCAAATAATTTGCTATAACGTTGCTCCTGCCTCGATAATGAGTATTCTCATGTTTTGCCGTTCTAAACTTCCTGCTCCCCCCACAGTCTTAGCCCAATTGGCTTGACTAATCCTTTAAGCCGTGATCTCTGCTATATGGCATGTTAAAGTCTGTGAGCTATGTGACGTTTAACGGGAGTGTCGGCAAAGCAATATGCGGTTTATTTTGACATGTTCCTCACAGGATAGATTCGAGGCGCCGCTTCCCGGAATGTTAGATTATCACTAAGGTTAGTGGATTCGTTGTAAGGAAAAAGTTGAATGGCCACATATGTTAACAGACGTCAACCGTAACCATGAGGACTGTAGTCCACCCTGGGGGCAGAAAAGAGATGATAACGGAAGCAAACAACAACGGAATCCGTTTACCCAACCGAAACCGGAACACAAGAACTGGTAATGATATACTGAGCGTATACAGAGATATGCAAGTACAAAGACATCCGTTCTATGCTTACCAGTCTGGTTTAACTTCAGTAACGGTCCGTATGTAGTTTTTCGTAGTCAGAACAAATTCATTGTACAATACCCACTCGGGTTTGTGATCAAGCACGGTGGACGGGTGTAACTGTACTACCTGGTTATCCTTCACTGTCAAATAGTGTCCGGTTCGTTCAAGATGAGCAACCTGTATGATCAAGACGAAAGACGTTAGAAAGTTCAACATTCTAGCGCGTGTGCATGTAACTGAAACCAGGCTAATATGTGTTCGAACAACCTAACAGTTATGTTACCAAGATGTTTAAATAACATGAGTTAAAACACAATTTGGCTATTCCATGCGTATGAGCGCGTAAAAATACAGTTCAAAGGAAGATAAAGCAAACCTACGGATACTCCGTAAAACATAATTCTTTAAAGCCACTATTTTAGCACCTATAGCCTCGTTCAACTACTTCAAACCGGCAGTCTGTGCTAAGTAAAGAAGTAATGTTCGAAGTGACTGATAGTTGAGTTCACATGACCACATTAATAGCACCACCGAGCTGTTCTTTCGATCCCAAAAAATATTCAAACTTCAGTTCGGAAAGTATGAAGGAAGGAGTTGGCAAATCGCTGTGTACATCTGTACTTTGAAGACAGAACAACATCCGTTAATCAACAACTGAGGAGCAAGGTGACATTGGTAGAGAAAGCTTCTCACAAACACGCTCCGCACAGACACTCGGAAGGGAAGCACTGAAAATCATTAATGGACAATATTAAGTGTGCGTGTTTTTGCCGTTATGTGACACAGTCGTGTGGCCTATCAACCTAAGAGCTTCATGTCAAGAAAATCACAAATTAACCGCAATAATGCCGTTGACTTCTCAAACTGATACAACAAGGGTGGTGACAACATGAGAATCGTTATATGTACAGCAAAGTTGTCAGGATACTGCGCTGCACATTGGTCCCAGTCTATAACGAAGATCTCGATTCGTATAATACAAACTTGAACAATTATGAACCAAGATTCACTCCATTTTTGTCAAATCAACACAGATAATTAGCAGAACGAGTTGAGTTCCGTCACTTCCAACGCCAAGTCCACCCTAGTTTACGTTGTCACGTGGTTAGTCTAGACATGCTGTAGTCAATTGGGATTCACATTCATAGGGCGGCCGACCACAAATTTGTGGTCGCCATATAAGCACAGCATGACAAGGGAAAGTTCAGCTTGAAAATACATAAATAAAAATAAGCACCGATATAAACCAAATCAAAATTCACATAGTCACAGTGTGATCGTGACAAAAATCATTTCGTTGCATTACAATAGTAGTCTTTCTTTAATGCCATCCTGAGATGTGCAAACAACACTCAGGAATTCACATGTTTGCATTTGTTACTCTACTAAAGCGCTCATTTCATTCTATCTATACTCTGTTCTGGGTAAAATGAAGGATCAGAAGCATTTGAAGTGACTTTGGCTGGTACGCCAGTCGACACTCAGAGACGAACAACAACTAATCCATTACCATAAAGGATAAATCGGTGCGAAATCGTAGTCAGTTAAACTGCTGTGTAATTGACTTATCACTTCAACTGGTGTAGGACACATTGTTTAAGACGGATCTAAAACTTGAACCGTTCAGTTCGAACGTTTTAGGAAGTGTGAAAGACAAGCAGTGAACAAATGAGCGATCCTTACCTACCTCAGCTGCTCAAGAAACGAAATGTGAGAAATACAGATAATTAACGACTCGGTTTAAACAAAGTAACGCGTTCAGAAGTACGCTAATAAAGTATAAAGAACCCAGTCATTTCCTCATTATATCACATTGCTACTGGCTACGCCATGAGTAATCAAGATTTATCTTACATTTCGCCTCAATGTGCAGTCCAGTGCCCCCCGAGAGTTGGCAAGTCCCACAGAGCTACAGAAATTCAGGCCATTCGCATTTTTGAGCAATTTACTGAAAGCAACCTTTGACTTTGAAGCAGAAAAAACGATGTCCAACTTTACCAAGGGATGGATGAAACTGATCATATGCAAGCGCTGTATTCCGGAACCAGCAGTTAGTTACAAAGCAAAATCAGAATACTGATGAGTATGTTAAATCCAATACGCCATTCCCTTAATAATATATTTTCAACCAACAACAAGAAGAATTATCATCATTGAACGATCGAAATTGGCTATATCAGATGTGTATTACTCCATAAATCTGCAAACTAAAGGGCATCCGTTCTATCTCACACCAGCTAATCAGGCTTAAGGATGTCTAAGACGCAACAATTGATCAGACTGGGACCAACATCCTGTTTAGACCCGTAAGTGTTCAACGAGAAGAAGATGAGAGGAGGGCATCTCATATGAACGAAGTAGCCGGGGAATTCAATCGGCATAAATTTTCTGACTCAAACAATATGCAGAAAAGCAAGTGGTTTTGACCAGTGTCAAAAGATTACCTGCATGAAGAATCCGGATACCAACGCCTTCCGAATATTCAAGTAGTAGTCTCGTGAGCTAAAATCTGTACTAGAACGACGCAGAGAGAACCGGTCCATAATACGAGAGAGCTGGACACGTACGTTGTCAGCAGATTTCAGCGACCGGAAATTGATAAAATTGTCGTAGCACCACTGGGGATCCTCGTGGTCTTTAAAAAGAGTAATTAACAAGATAGTAACGTGTACATGGAACACTGAGTGAATGTGTGGGAGAAACAGTGGAAGCCCGATGACAAGAGTGAATGCAGAGTGGATTCAAACATTTTTAGAGGAAACCTGGAGAAAATCCCAGAGTTTTTGAATAGCTCACCGATGCAGTTTGCACAACGAAACGAAGGTGAGCGCAATGTAAAAATTCACTCTCAGGATCGAACATAATAGATGCAGTATAATTGAAAACAGGTCCTCCCCATACAAAGTCACGACTGGCAGTTATTCCTAACTTCGACTTGTGCATTCAGCTAGCTCTAGTACAGTGCATTTGCATAAAGGCGCATCTTGTAACTGGCACCACTCGACATTGCTCAACCTTTATCAGGCTGAACAATAATCCCTCACACCAGACACTTAGTGCTCGGTTGCTCTCCAACCTAACTGTTTCACCTGATACCAAGCAAGTGGCGATTCCTGTGGGGTGGCTTTACCCATCTGACTGCGAACCTGTACAAAGGTTTAATTGGAATGCTCTCGTGACCTTCTGCAAAATATCGGCAAAGTAAATTAGATTCAGTTAACCTTGCCCCCCAGAGGCAGAAAGCAATGCACTTTGTGTGAGCTTGAGCTACAACTACTGCCGAGGAAGTGTGCTTTCTCGTAAAGGGCAATTCACAATGTGTACCATTTAATTTGAATTGTACATCACAAGATACCTACTATCGCATGGCGCACATTGCCACATTTGGGCCGAACACCGGCTGGCTATTCAATCCTAGACAGAGGCAACAATAGCAACTGGCCCTGTGACAGTGTGATCGACAGTCGGGTATCACTACAACTGAGCTACTGGGCGCCATCTGCTTAGTATTGAGATCTGTCCTAACTGGCAGCTCTGTGAGGTGGTTATTTATTTAGTAATGACGTCACTTAAATTGATTCTCCATTAGGTTTCCCATTAGCAAGGTTGCGTAACACCTACCTTGTCGGTGAAGATCGTACAGACCTTAATACTCAGGCAATCTCGTGTCCGAATTTGCTTCCTGAAAATATGAGTAGTCAGTCATTTTACGTGAATTACGCCTATAGTCGATTATTGAAACGAACAATCGACTGGTTTATCATGCGAACTACAATACATAACATAAGGGCCAAGGATAGGCCTCACCTGGTGGACCACAGCCCAAGTGAACGCCAAAATGTGTGCACAAAGTAGTACGCTGAATGTAATTAGCGCAGACAAAAATAACCAACAAGTAAATCCCGATCGAACAGAGCACCGTATAAATTCACAGAACGCCACGCATAAAAACTGGCTGCCAGTATGATATCAATCCTAAGTGTTGCAGGTGTTATCACAACAAACTGTTGTAGTTCGTTCAGCTGAATGAAAACCAAACGTGATTGTGAAAGGCTGCAATCAATTTTCTTCCGTTCCAGGTAAGCGAGCTGCGGCTGACCTAAATTGGGTAGTTTAGGTTGGTACTGCTTCTTTCAAGATACGAAATAGTATGTACAAATCCAAACTGGAATGACACGCACCCGTTGCAGGTAGAAGCATCTGTATGCCATTCATGAATTCAAAGGAATATCCGGTGGTAGTCTGGCAATATGAACTTCACCTAACATGAATATCGAAATGGATCCCAGAAAAAAAACCCACGAATGTAGCCGTAAACGATACACAACTGGATGCCACAATGAGAGCCAACTAAAAAACAGTTTGAGAATTTGTGAGTAACGTAGAAAATTCAGCTACAACACTTTAAACCACTTCAATATGATAGTAAGGAGGAAAATTCAACAAGTGCATCATACGAACGAACGAGTAAGAAGTACTTGATGGTGAAGTCCTCGGTGGTTAGTAGAAACAATTTTTGAATCGAAAAAATTTGAGATGACAAGTGGATTCTTTGTGACAGCAGAAAAACATCTGAAAGACGGTTAGATGTCCAAGGCGTGTAGCAAAACCATCAATGCGCTCAGAAAAACGTCACAATTATTGTATGGTGGTTGACCGAAGAAATACTGAATTACTATTTGGAACTGGATGAATAAACTGTGGTAACCTTATATTGCAGTAGTCTCGGCACTACGCCTGCAATGCCGACAGTCAAAAAGGCAATACTGTGCGTCCTTCACTTTGAAATGTCCCGTTACCACTGTTCTGTGACAAGACGACACGTTATGAATGGAAACAGATAAATCACGGAAACATCCCAATACTGTGAATGGGATTACAGTGAGAGATGTCCAGATCGAATCGCGTCATTGAACATTCACTGAACTATGCTGAGGCAAAGCTGTGTCCATCAAAATGGCAACGCATGTTCTGCCTAGGTCACATTTCGTCTTTCACTCGTCTCATTACATACCGGTACACGGTAACCTCACACGATTAAAAGACATTTGTATAAAACCTGCAGCAACGCTTGGATTTCAACATGACATTATCGTTCTCAATTTCTACACCACTGCAATCCGCTTGATCCGAGTCACTCTGGAGAAATGGAACAAAACCAGAAAACCCTTTGGGTCATCGTGAATTAACACCACCTCATGGAAAGACGACA
Organism: Paragonimus westermani; assembly: GCA_008508345.1. Taxonomy (NCBI): domain Eukaryota; kingdom Metazoa; phylum Platyhelminthes; class Trematoda; order Plagiorchiida; family Troglotrematidae; genus Paragonimus; species Paragonimus westermani. The sequence goes on from QNGE01004228.1 coordinate 40,091, forward strand.
CCGAGATAGCCCAAAACGGAAGAGGTATGGTTTACATGCACGATAATGCTCGATTAAACCCGTCAGGAAATACTCCCAGGATCGATTCATTCTTCCAACTGTTTATGACGACTTCCAACATTTTCAACCTCCTAGATCAGGTTTTCGCAAAACAAAAACTCCCTTGAACAACAAATCCGTAAGCGACGACTTTGAAGAATGTACAACGAATAAATTGTCTAAGGTAACAGAAACATCGTAGATGATGTAACATTTCGAAGTCTAGTAGTTGTTAGAATTGACGAGGCTTACTTTGATGACATAAAAAGTTGTAAACATCACGTTTAGCTCCAATCAACAAAGTCGGCAATTTCGTATTGTACAGCTTAACATATTTTCAGTGTCAGCCAACAAACAACGCGAACGTACACATCAAGACAAAAACGAATTCCAAAACCCACTAAGGTATCTGAAAAACATGCTACAATCGAGGCACAAATGAACACGGGACGTGTGTTGCTACTGGAGGAGGGCTGTGATTACTGAATTGTATCCTAAACTAGGTAGTTTGCAAACGTACCTTCATTATGCTAGACAACATCACCAGTACTACCTGATGTGAACCACAACGTGAAACAACAGAACAACGAATATGACAATGAAAAAAGAGGAAAAATGTTGCTAGTTTCAGACAGCGCGTGATTCTGAATTACATGTGGTTTTCGTTAGGTTTGTAGAAAAAAGAACCACGAAAATAAACATGCTAACACTCACACCACCGATTGTCTATAGTTAGTCACATACACATTATCCTCCAGGCCCCAGTCGGGAAGCCTGGTAGAGCTAACAAATGTCAAATCTGATGCCACTCCTACGACAAGTTATGATTATCTACCTTCGTTTTCAGTACACCGTGAACAAGGAGCCATATGAGTGGCGCTAGGTGAAAGATATGTCCTAACAAACTTAACTGACCTAACGAAACTGTTTTTCGTAAAAGAAGGCTCTCTTCCAAGATCGCACCAATGCCGCCATGACATACAAATAACACTCAGCAGACAAAAGTTGTCAGAAAAATACGGCCTACGAATATCACCGACGAGAAACGTAGAACAGTGCAATGCGCACAATGGTGCCTTATATACTAAAACTTAAACAGAAGCGGACATCGCACCAACGCAAGAAGTAACTCAATTCTACGTATTCCGCTTGAGTTGAAATATCTAAGAAGGTCGCTTCTCCAACGTTAACAGTGATGCAATTCATAAAATAAGCTAGCCTAAATTGTTCACTCTGAGCGGTCTGTACACATCTAACATTCACTGACAAACGATAAAAGTAGTCTCCGTGACAAGTGAAGTGGGAGAAAAACGTTGCCTTATAGCTATGTAGATACCAAATTGTACATTTCCCTTGTTTTGTACGGACAAGAAATAAAAAAATATATAAATCTTTAACCTTATATTGGGTTGTAACTGCTAAAGTAATCTCACATTAATGGGACAAGGCAATCTTAATTTGTTAGGCTGACTGCAACTTTTTGAAATATGCTTCAAACTATGGTGTGTACAAAACATACCGGGCAACTAGAAAAATGTACTAGAACTGAAATTTCTGAGGCATCAAACTTCAGTTCACACCTTCATCCAAATTTCTGCGTCCGCTTACTTCAACTAGACTATAGGGATTATTCGCGACTTGATCTAAGACGTAAAACGAACGAACAGACATATCAAAAATTACAGTTCATGAGTGACTGCCCCCTTAAAAACGTCCAGATAAAAACAGCACAAAAATCAAATAACAGAAAGCAACTACGATCATACGGTTTACCGATCGAGAAGTTAAGTATGCGTAAACACAAAGTTAGAAATTAACCGAAGGCAACTTGTTGCTTACTCTGTTTGAATGCATGATACACGTTGAGCATCGTTAGATGGTCACCATCGATATGTGCGAATCGCATCTTGGCTTCATCCGCAGATTTTTAGCCTCAGCAGGTCGGACAAAACACTGAGGTACTACGTTCAGGGGAATAAAATTGAAAGACGACAGAATGGACATAAGAATCTGGAAAAACGTAATGCCTGTTCGCGTACGAGCTTGCGATAACAAATGACGTGCACTGATGAAACCAAACAAGTGACCAGACTGAGTTTGAGTGGCTAGATTACTGACCACCGGCCTAAACTTTCAGAATGCACGCAGTCCACCTGTTACCACTAGAAGTGCACAGAAATACAAAATGGTTGTCACTGCTTCCATATACAAGTGTAACAAGATCAACAATGAAACACAGTTCACAAATCCGCTATTTGTCATCAATGAGAGTTTCCTAAAGAGAGACAATTGCATCCAGAAAAATTTAGTGAAATGTGTAACCTAACGCTCCACCACGCCCAAGAGTGAACGAAACGTCGTAGCTACTTCACGAAAGGCCTCTAGCTGGAGAGGCCTAACTCACTGTCCTTTCCTGATGACACGCACTTACGCATGAGGAAAGACTTCAGCACATCGATCGATTTCTCTCCTACGCGAGTTGAAAAGCCCCGATTTCAAAGTTTTCACAGATGACGCGAATCGTAGTGGTAGGCATTAGTTAAAATGGACAGGAAAGGTATGTTTGGCAACTTGAGTAATTAAAGACTATCACAGTCATACAGAAATACTACGCATGTTGTGGTGACGGGCACTGTTCGTTAAGGTCATCTGGGCCTTGGCTATTCGATTATTGACTTCATTAGAGCTGATGTCACCAGTTACGTGGGTAAACATCTCGGCTACCTACAATGGCGAACGCAGTCACAGGTTCCCGTCCATCTTGAAGTGGGAATTTCGACCTCACCGAAACAAAGTGCAAACCGGAGCAAACAACTGATATCGTTAGTACGCCGAATGCGTGTCCTGTATAGCACTAGAGACCAACACGATATCGCCAGAAGACTTCAAGTCTCGGAAAGAGCCACCGAAGAGCAATTCTAGAATCACGACGACCAAAGTGTTCTTCAAGATAGCGCTAAAAAAAGTCCAACAGGAATAGAGAGATTAAGCAACCTAAGCAAACGCCAAAGGTCAGAAGGAGTTTATTTGAGTGAGTGTTCCTTAGTAAGGCTTCCGTATCAGTTGGAGGCAAAAGGCTCACCGGTTAATGAATGCTAACAGAGCAGAGACAGATGCAACGGCGCATCTCATCAGCCGAACTGTTGCTAGAGTTCCAACGGTCGTTCCACACTGTAAACAGGCAGATAAGTTCAGAAGAGACTTAAATGCGAAACAGCTTGGCTTCGGCAAAAGCTGGACACGTGACAGAAACAGTACGCTCGAACGCAGTTGAGCCCAGCTACTTCCAGTCCAGTATCGTATGGAGCTCAATAAGCGATCTAGGGGGTTGAGTGCCGAAGCAGGATCTCCCAGAAACTTTTGTGTTGGAATCCAACGACGACATTGGCGATATCGTATAATGGTAAGCAGATAGTGACAAATAACAAAATGAGGAAACGGTTCTTTCGTAGAATCGGGGAATAACCATACCAATTAGTTTGTGTAAGATAGCGGCAAGCCAGTGATTAGCCAAACATAATCACCTTGAAAACAATCAACCAAAGTGAGCATGCAGTAGTAAAAAATTCGATGATACAAAGAATGAAACTCACCAGACAACATGGCTGTGATACTCAATACCTCGTTGGAACAATTAAAGTCGCAGGAGGCCATTACCATTTTCGCCAACTGTGGATCCAACGGGAATTCAGTCATCATGCTCCCTAGATCGGTCAAGTTCCCGTCATCATCCAACGCTGCCAGATAGTTTAACAACTCCAAGGCACGCATTAGAGTCTCCGGAGCTACGTGACAAAATAAAAGCGTGTGTAGGTAGTGTAATGTAATTGCAGTACGTCAGGAAATTGAGGATAGACTATGCGAACATGAAACACGCATAGAGTGCGTGCACCAACAACGCTACATCAGCTAACAGTTGGGAGCATATAACCATCCACTAATGCGATTGGAGTGTGACACAGAGAGACTGGCGGTTCACGTAACCAGTTTGTGATGTCTCAGCCGTGACAGTAGCGGTTTTGGCTGTCGTGGCCTTGGTTAGTAATTCAGGTAACATGTACTGATGGTTAGATTATATGCTTAATTTAAGTTGACCTCAAAGGACCACGAACAAGTGGGGGGATCAGTGTTGGTGTACGCAAAATTGGCAACCGGAAAACGGATACAATCGGAATGCATGTGGAAATCGAACACAAGGTCAAAAAGAGGTTTCAACACCGACTGTGAACCAATGAGGTCACCAATGGTTTTGGAACCAATCTATAAGCTTGACAACAGAGGTGTTAGATCACGGACAGTTACGGAAGGTGTCCTACCTCTCGGAGTTCAACAAACCAGTAGGCAAAGTCATGAAATAAGCATCACTATGTTGTCAGAACATTGTTGCAAACACAAGTTAGAGATAATAAAACTTCAGAACACTAAAAATCTGCAGCTTTCATTCCTCGTTTAGGGATAATTTTCATGACGTGGCCACCGTTCGTTTGAACAAAATCTTGTGAAAGCTACATTGCTGCCTGTTGAGAATCTCGGACGGAATCGTACCTACTTACGCTAGTGTAGCACCAAGGTCATAGGATGGCTTATAACTACTGTGGGCATAAGGGGGAAGCTGAAGTGAATTGAAGAATTACTCGCGTGTTAATTCGAAAATCCACGACTAATCCAAAATGCATGTAAATTTGCTTCATATATTCATAAGTATTTCAGTGTTTCATGTAGTAGTGCATTTGTCATCAGTGGCGAGAAGTCAAAATAAACCACTATAAACTATGTGACGTTTAGGTTCTGAACAGTTGACAGGAACTGAGAGCGACCCAAAGACATTTCGGCGATAACAGAAGTTCTGACGGTCGTCTAGGAGAGGAACTAAGGTAGAAGGACCTCAGCAGACCAAAGGTCCAGTGAACTGGTAGCCCACCCTTGTAGATTCTAAGTGGACGCTTAATACCTCGGGTAACGGTCGGACTCCTAATAGCTGCCTGAGTTTGCTGAATAAGTTCCGCCCAACGAACACAGCTGAATCACCATTATGTTGGAGCTCCACAAGCAGATCCAATCATACTGATTTCTCTGTTGTCATTTTTGAGCACACCAACAGAGACGCCTGTGCACCCCATCAGTCAGTTTAGGACAGTCACATGGTGGAGCCATCAATGAACAGATTGCCTGAAGTGCCAATCAGAGACGAGAAAGCTTTGGAATAAACACAGTCATCATAGCCGTTGTCTTAGTGGATGGCCCAAGGTATGATGGTCAGCTGTATTGTTGTTCACACTGGATCCATCATTAAATGGACTTCTTGAGTCGTCTGCTTAACAATCACCGGTGACTTCCGTGTGACACACTCCAACTGCACTTATGGGCGGCTGTCCACATGGAGTAACTGATACAATATGGCGCCATTGATGTGCGCACATTATTGCGTGCGTTTCATTGGAACATTCAATGAGAAGTAGAAAAATGTAACTTGAAAACAACAAGCAAAAAACACGACAGTCAGCTAAATAGAAAACGTTCAGAAACGTCATTTTCACTATGCATTTTGAACAGTTTTTTTGCAATCGCCGGTTTCGTGAACGATCATCTTCTCGTGCAGTTTTGACCGATTCACATTACTAAATAGGTGGGAATTAAATGATAAAACTGTGTAGACAAAATAGTCCAACCTTTAGTTTTCACATCACACAAGTGTTCATCCACACAAAAGCAGTCGTGGTAGTCGGGTTCGAACTCGTAGCCGTTTCACTGATAGTCAAACACCGTTACCATTGGAATGGCCCTAGGTCACAGCCTTGGTGCGTCCGTATATCAAGCCGAAAGTATAGCAAAGTAATGTTCCAAAACAATGCACACTAAGGAGGTGCTGATCATCACAAAGAACGCTACCGAACGGTTCTGCTACTATACAGACCAAGGAAGCAATAAACATTAATTCAATTGCAGCCATAATTCTTGACCAAACCAAATGTAACCGAATAAACGATAAATCAAAAATCGAAAATCAGCGAATCCGCTCAAACTCGCAACAAAACAGTGAGGATGGAAAACAGACAGACGAGTTGTCGAGTGACAAGCACACAGCTGTAGACACACACCAGGAGGATCCATAAAGTCAAAATGCACCAAATCGTCAATTCCTAATTTCTTCAACTGTAACACGACGGTGCCTAGATTGGAGCGCAAAATTTCCGGGTACGTATTGTCCTGCATTTCGTTCGCATATGCCTTTTCTGTGTACAATCGAAAACATTTGCCCGGCTTTGTGCGCCCCGCACGACCCGCACGCTGTTGGGCAGAGGCTTTGCTAATCGCGGTCACCAATAACGATTCCACGCGGATACGCGGGTTGTACACTTTTTGTTTGGCAAATCCCGGGTCAATAACGAACACAACACCGTCAATCGTAAGTGAGGTTTCTGCAATGTTTGTCGACACCACAATCTGACAAAGTGAAAATATGAAAGAGAGATAAAATGAGAGATTTTAGTCGGTTGTGAAATCAACGGAGAATAAGTTGAATTAAACTGATCTGAGAAATTGACGAAAATTGCTTCTATGTTGTGAATGCTTGAGTGCCATAGTCACACAACTTTTGCTACTGCATGACAGCACGATTGGTGGCATCTGCACCCATATAAGCTTGCCAATGTTCAAAGAAGCTTATATACATGTTGCAAAAAGCAACCTTTTCTATGCTAAGTGCTATGAGATTCTGACAGCTTTCTACCTGGATGGATCGTGAACGCGCGCGACAGTAGCCTCTTTAACGACCTACTGTCTCGTTAGCCAGAAAATTATAAACTGTTCGCTTCTGTGAACCCATGTTTGGTCCCAGTAGTTTGCGCGGTCCTTCTAAACCGTCAAAAGTCATTTACACAGTAGGTTGTAAACGATTCGATGGACTATAAGGTGTAAAGAGCACGATGACGCAGACAATTTGAGTCACGATAACAATGGGCACCTATAAATGATGATGGATGTCATAAAACGGCCAAGGCAAGTAAATTTCTGCTAAACGGAATGAGGACCGAAAATGAAAGGAGTTTAGATCACTATTCAACCACTGACAACTGAATAATATCAAGTACCGCCACTAGATTTACGCTCTATTAGGTTTCATGCAATCCTGACTTGATAACAATTTTCAAATTTACTGTGTTGTATTTGGCCTAAAGATGACACATCGAAAACCGGCTTGCTCACCATGTTTTTATTTCTGATGAAAGCTCTGGATACAACTGAAAAATTACCACTACATGGCGAAGTTGAAATAGAATAAGAACAATGGTTTCTTGTTCACGTTGGTCTCAAACGAAAGCATAACCCCCAAGAACGTCTGGGTGCTTAATGTGAATAATATCACATTTTCCACATGGGTGCGCGCTCGAAATGTTTACTTGTTTAACTCACTGTTTGTGAGGCTTTCCCCCGCCCCTCATTTAGATTGTTCACAATTTGAGATTTAACTACACTGACTACTTTAGCCATCACCGTGAAAGTCAGTTACTGTAAACCCTTTGGAGAGTGCGCCTGCTGAACTCATCAGACGTAGAAGTGTCCGATCAAGAAGACATCTACAAGCGATTTGAACTACGTCTCACCAACTGAGGCGTAGTGACGAATTCATCATGAGCCTAGAGTTTACACTACTGATTAACAAGAAACATTATCCCACTAAACCGTTGGATTACCACTAAACCAAAAAGCATAGAACAATACTGCGCGATTTGGCTGGTCTAATGTATCTAATGTCACGTACACACCAAGAAATTAGGCAACAGGGAGTTTAGCAGTCCTGTAACTATTTGCCTTTAAAATCGTTAACATCCGTTTAAAAAATATTAGACGTGATCACCTGGTAGTCAACCATATCATAAAGGGAATTTAGCTAGTAGTAGTATTTAGGCAGAAATACAAGCTCCTGGAATAGAGAGAACCAATTAAACGAATAAACGCGATGTTTGTTTCGCGTCCATTTCAATCGCATTCCACATCTGTTTTCTGATGGCTGCTAGTTTTCGGAGCTGTCAATTGACGCACGGTAACGGCTGGTAGCTTTTGATAACTGTACAAATGATAACTGAACTGAGTTACAAAATGGAAGACGAACTCCAAAATACTTTTTCTCAAAACCAGAAAAAACCGGCACGTACTTTTCTTCCAATAGCTCCATTTGCTCGTTTGGGCGGAGGAGGGTCGAATATTCGCTGCTGTAAATTGGGTGGCAAAGTAGAGTACAGAGGTATACAACGCAGTTCACCAACATCTGGTCCGAGACCATCGACTTCACGTTGTATGCGTTTACACGCTTCTTCGATTTCTTCCTGACCAGTCAGAAATAGCAGAATATCTCCTTCAACCTCCTCACACATGTGAATTTGGATCACAGTTCGAATGGCCGCTTCCAAATAATCCCGCTCAGGTTCAGGTGTGTAGAAAATTTCCACAGGATGAGTGCGTCCGGGAACTGTCATAAGAGGCGCTTTGGAGAAGTATTCCTAGGTCATGTCGAAAAGGGAAGAAGGATACATCTTCATCCAAATAAAAAAGAAGAACAGCGGGCAGGAATGCACAAACACACGCACACAGAACACTGCTTTTTCGCCGATTTCTCGACATGAATGTATGCAAATACTAACTTGAAATTTCCCAGCGTCCAGAGTGGCACTCATGACCACAATTTTCAAATCCATTCGCTGTTTGATGATTTCTTTCAATAAACCCATCAGTATGTCTGTAGCCAAGGTACGCTCGTGAGCCTCATCCAATAGAATAACGCCATACGATTCCAACAGTGGATCTGACATACCCTCTCGCAAAAGCATACCATCAGTCATGTACCTAAAAGTAGACGTGTAAGGCAAACAGCAGACTTGGAGCTTACTTCATCAAGGTACGTGAAGAGGTGCAGTCTTCGAATCGAATGCTGTATCCCACTTCTTGGCCAAGCTCCACGTCCATCTCTTCCGAAACTCGCTGTGCAACTGACATAGCTGCGACTCGACGTGGTTGTGTGCATGCAACTGCTTTCTTGGTCGGATAGCGACCAGTGATCCATTCTAAACACCACTGAGGTATTTGAGTAGTTTTCCCTGAACCCGTTTCACCAACCAGTACAGTGACCTGACGATATAAGATCAGATCTAAAAGTTCTTTCTTACCTGATTTTCAGAGATAACTTTAAAGAAATTTTCTTTATATTCCCAAACAGGTAAGCGGATGCGCTTACGAAACAGTTCAAAATATCTGGCAGAAAAAGGCTTGCCTGTGAATAGAAAGCAAGTGGAAAAGAGGGCAGTGACACTGAGATTGCCGAATAGTGTACAATAGACATGAAGTACGGTTGAACAGTATTGACTCAGAACAGCACACATCACCAGTAAGAGATAGGATAGGACGGAAAAATAGGATCTAATTGCTGAAAGCCTCAATTTAAAACGGAACAACGTACGACAAAGACAAAAAAATTAGATTGCAAGTGAGAATAGAGTAATACTCCCCGCGACTTTCACTGATCCCTTCATGAACTGTCTTTAACTTCACCGATAGCTTGGTTTATCAACAGCATTCATTCGACTGAACGTGATTAGCAGCGACTTCGATTAAGATTTACAGTTGGAAGACCGCACAGCCGGGAAGACGAATACAATCCACAGTTCGTAAACCACTAGTGGTCGTTTCAAATTAAGTGAGCATGGTGTGAGTCCCCGGCCCAAACCTCATCATCATCATAGACAGCAATACATCAGTGGTTCACACTAATGCTTAACTGCCACACAACCATGAA
>QNGE01004229.1:0-25152 GCA_008508345.1 Paragonimus westermani
TTGTGCCTAAAATGGAAACAGATATGGAAAATGGTATAGTAGCTAGGTTCCCTGTCCTTCCTTTCTTTATTAGCTAAAGTTTTCTATTCCTGATTCTTCGTAGTCGAGCATCAGCTTAGACCATTGACGTATGACTGCTTTTGATGCAAGTGTTGTTTCAGCTACCTTACGCTGCTAACGTTTTGTGTTTTGTAATGGGGACTGTAGTCACTGGCTTTGATTCTTTTATTTGCAGCTAATTTCTTGGGACCTGTCTCTCTTTTCTCAAAGAATCCCAATCTATTACGAAGTGGTTTCTTCGCCACTTTCTGGAATACGTCTACAGCGAGCACCGTCCTCGTGTTGTATCATGTAACGATGTGTGCACTTCCGGGACACTCAATGATGCTCCCGTCTGTGAGAATATTGGAGTCTGGAACCAATGAAGATTTGCATAATTTAGTGAAGAAGGTTGACTTAGTCCGCATGCGCGATGCAGACAATAACACGTTATTACATCATGCTTGTCTTTTGGGTAACTTGGAAGCAGTACGCTTGTTGATAGACTCTGGTTTACATCCCGATATCGGGAATGTTGATGGTCAGACACCATTGTGTGACGCAGCTTTGCATGGGTCGACTGATATTGTTTCACTGCTTTTGAGTTCTGGAGTGGATGTTAATCCGTTGTCCTACTGGGGTTCGCCCTTGATGTATGCTACACAAAATGGTAGAGTCTGACCCACAATTTCTAATTACTGTTTCATGGTGTCAGAGAATCTTGGTGCTATGCAACTGCTTATCGACGCTGGAGCTGAGTTAAACTCACCTGATCGTTCTGGTTTTTGTCCACTGCATGTTGCAGTTCGACGTCAATTTTATGCTGGAGCTCGAGCTCTCTTATTGGGAGGTGGGTAATATTTTTGTGCCAGACTTGTCGAATACTTCATGCTCATGCCTTTAGCCTATCAGCCTCACCACCTTTTCGGTGTAGTTATCTCTAAGGTTGATCATTGCACTGTGCAATAATTAACTGTGGTCTGGGAATTTCCAGTGTTCGTCATCTGACTTCGTGATCCCAATTACTAACGGGTACTGTTGTTAACGTTAGTACTGTGGTGCCTGGTTAATTGGTTTACTCTATGTTGCATCGTAGGTCTTGAACCGCTGGGTAGCATGTTTTTTTAAATTGACATCCATAATCCAGTGGGTGCCTTTGACGGCCGACATTCACGAACTCTTTAGTTCTTGAAGCCGTTTTCAAGTCAGTTGGCCAGGGCATTCTTTGTGACTTTCTGTTTTGTGTCACAGTCTCAGAGAATGCATTTGGTCTTCGGTCGTTCATCGAGCTTGCCATTCAGGTTGCAAGCGTTTCATCACAAAACGATGACGTCGTCAGTGTGTAAGGTTTACGTAAGTCTAATGAAATTTTTTATAACCACGATCGGTCTGTTACCTGTGTACAAATGCGCTATACGCTTTATCTTATTTGGTTGATCCTCTTATTTCGATAACCGTGACGTAAAACGTTTGCAGATTTTCGAAAGTAAACTTGTGAGAGGTAGCAGGAACTGTGAATTTTGAATTGACTGTAACATGCAGTTCCCGATGGACAATGGACCGAGCCGGTGTGTACGAAATACGTTCTGGATTTTCTGGGTGTTGCGTGCTATTTCGCGACTGTGGCGTTCCCACTTTTGCCTTGTTCATTGTAGACAATCCAATCTCGTCTCCCAGAATAGCGCTGTGCGCCTTTTTCACTTTGAGATGACCGGTAACAGATGCCCGATCACATGACTTCTCGTGACTTGATATCAGTTTAAGGTGCTTCAAGGCGTTTTCTAGTACTGCGCTGTGTTATGAAAATGTTGCGCACATCGTGGATCACACTGGAGTTTCAGTGTTGTACGAGACCTCACGTTTCCAGAGCTTATAACCGGGTTTGGTCAGCATGTTCCGGTGGATCACAGCGGCTCAACCTACTGAGACAGCAGGTCTGAGAGACAACTGAGATCGAGCGTAAAAGCTCGTTTGTTTGAGCACTTCTTTCTCTCAGTGGTATACTTTCAATGTTCATTGACCTGAATCGGTTGGAACGCTTGCCACTGCAGTTCTTCGTGACTTGTAGGGACTCCAATGAGGTTTCCGTTTCTACACTCGGTCTCGTCGTGCCAGTGCGATCCACCTAGTTCGGACTATTTTTCAGTTACAGTGCAGTTCCAAAAGTGGTGATACCGTTCTCTGAGACAATGTGAAAAAATGAAGGGGAATTATGAACCGGAGGGGAACGACGGGGCGCTATTCCAACTTTTCAACTTTGTTGGTCCGAGATTCCCCCTGACAAACTTTAAGTCCGGTGATAAGAAACCGCTGTCTTCACAGCACGTTCACACATATCACGTTGACCTCCGAACCTATGTGTAACTTTGTATTTGATTATATCAAGGGGTGTTAAGTTGTCATTGTCCTGATTCTACTGTTCACGTGGTGGGTATTGAGCAAAATGGGTGGTGACGATGCTTTTGTGAAACAAGTGGGCACTGAGTTGAAAATACCATAGGACCATTAATGTAAGACAATCCTAGGTTATTCCCTTGACACAATTTAATCTGACACCAAGATACGGAAAAGTTGTACCCTTCCACGAAAGTACTGTTCTGGCATCTCAAAGTGGAACAAGTATAATTATCTTACGATATCAACGTGTTGGAATGCCAACTTGAATTACGAAGGCATTCGTTACTTTTGCGAATCCTCGCTACCTCTGGCGTCGGAGAAACGCTTGGGTGTCACTGAATCATAGTCTGAGGCCAACCATAACTGTCTACATCAGGTAGTTCGCGTCCTATAGGCAACACGGCTGCCCGACGGTGTCTTAAAACGGTCACATGACCGTTTGATCACAATAAAAATACGCCCCTCGATGGTTGTGCCATGTACTCCCTATGCCGATTGAACGTTACCACATCGTACAATATTCATGGGGACTCGACTTAACGTCTATTAAGACTGTGATTCCCCCGAGAATAAGAGCAAGTAAGTTCATGCTACCCTCTTCGAGTTAAGGAATTCTTGTCGCGTGAGGCTCTAAACTAAAGGTGCTGGTTGAAGTGGCAACAAGCATGCACGTTTTGATAGGTTACTATTTGCTCTCACTTCCTCTAATGCACGTCATAGTTTTTTCTTCTTGAACCTTGTCATATATGTACACTTATTACACTAGTCTAAAACACAACCCTCTGCCAACACAATACTACGAAGAGAACAGCTAACGGAAAAATGGGCGAAGAAAAGTCCGAACGCAGTTTCATCTGTCCCGAATTAAGACCTGCCACAGCTGTGTGTTCCTCTCTTTTTCTGCTACTCAGGTTTTTTATGCTTCTTGATTAATAATCAGCGCCGCGATGGATGAACTTTCGTATATTATCCCTGACCGAGAAGTACAAACTCCCATTACATCACTCCAATTGTGGCGTTCAAAAACGGTTCGTTCGTTCATTGGACAGTCATGGCCAAGCGTAACTACTCAAACCAGGAATGTTTTACCTCCCCCATTTGGTCGACTGTGACCAACACTGTCTGTCTATCACAGGCCCTGTTTATGTCCCTAAATGCAAGGAGGTCGGGTCCGCCCAGTCGCTCTGCCACACGGTTTTATTTCAGTCAGTAGCGTAGTTGTCATTCAACTCCGCCTGCTGGCTGCCGGTTATTTCACCACTTGAAGGGACCATCAGTTGTTGACCAATTGCGTTAACTGGCATATGAACAAGCACTCATTTTTCCATTTTTACTGGTGAAAAGTCTCCATCAATAGTAGTGCCTTCCATAAAAATGATAGTCGGTACATGGCTATCATTATTTAGGGTAACAATAGTACTTCGTAGGTATACTTGTCATTTTTGATAATATTAACATTCAACCACACCTGCTAGTGAGCAAATAATTAACCTATATAAACCAATGTGATGCTCAAAATACAGGACTCAGACTGTCTTTTGTATGATGACAGTTCTGTATTCGTGAAAATTGAATTCACCCTGCCTCAGGAATGCTCTTCCAGACCAGGAACGTTATACAAGTTAGGATAATTACTTCACATAGGAGGTATTATGTTAGCAGATACTGGGAGATAACTTCACTCAGTCCGACCCGATGGCTTATTGCTCCGTATTCTACCGGAGACTGAATGCTGGTTTGTAGCCGAACAAAAAACCATAAATATTTCTGCACTGGATACATCTGTTGATTAAGTAGCGCCCAAATCACCTGCATTTAGTGTATTTTTCACATACGCGACTATGCATACACTCATCACTTCTGAGGTTCGCAAGTCCTCATCGCTGGTAACGTGCCTGTAATCGTAAAGAGGATTAGGATATCGACCAGTCTTCAAACGCTGGCAAAGAACTCGCTGTTTTGGTTGTTCATTCTTGACGGTCAGGTGCAGTGGCATTTAAGCGTAATGCGACCCCACAACATTCAAGACAGTGTTAGGCACACTTCTATGCTTACTTGGTAAGTCGTGGGGTGCACGGTAAACCAGACAACCGCACAACTGTGGTGAGTCTACATCATCAGTGATAAGGACACTTGAATGAGCATTCAAATCCTCGATCATAAGTTGACCAATGGATGCTGCAATTGGAAGTGAATACGCCCCTCTCACTCAGTGCAGACCACCATTTTTTGGATGGGTCTGATAATCACCGATTATGTGGGAGGCTTAACGATGCTGGTTGTCATGTCCTTCTCAAACTTGAGCACGTCATTTTCGAGCATGGCGTTCGAACGGTCGAGTTACACAGCAGATATGGAGCACGCATGCTATTCCATCTTAACACCTTCCTCCGGACAATGAAGAGCGATTGCTAATATTTCAGTTAGATATAGGCCAAATAGGGTTGAGGATAACGTACACTTTTGTTCCACAGCGGTAACGATCCAGGGCTCTTCGGCTGCACCTTCATCTTCATACATTAAACAGTTAAACATTAAACAGTTGAACTTACCAGCACATGCAGATTTACCAAACATCGTCCATATTGCTTCATGACTCAATCAAACGTCTTAGTGCAGTCTGCAGAGAACATACAGCGTCCGGTTGACTGGAATCTGCACTATCCCTCGGGTACGTTCTTTTTCACGATTTCGGCTTCAGTTTGATAGAGCAAGATTCTCGCTGGAATCTTCCCAACACGGCTCAGCAGGGTAACTCTTCATTAACTGTTCGTGTTGTGCTTACTCTCCTTATCTTTAAATAAGAGCACAATATGAGCATGTTTGAACTGTGCAAGACTGTTTCCTGTTCTAGATGTAGTGGAACAACTGGAGCAGGGCGCGTTCTAAAGCTGGGTTGTCACGCTTCAAATATTTCCCAACCCGCCCATCTCAACCTTCACCTTGTCCGTTCCGCAGTTTTCCAGTGGTCTTCTAAACTTCTGCCAGATCCGGGTGGAGTACGAGTGTCTCTTCGATGGCTTGCCGTGACGGGTTATTCGCTGTCACCCACTCGATATCAGGTGGATTCATTAGGGTACCGGTGTTCACGCTAGATCTTCATGTTGTCCACCAGTTGCGTTGCACGCCAGAGACTTTGCCCATTGGCATTTTAGCAGACTGAACGGGGGGCACCAAAAATAGCCTTAATCAAACCGTACTCTATGTTGTGACTACCAGCGTGGCTTTTTATCAGATCTTATACCGATCATCTTTTGTTATTCAAAGCTGTTCAGCAAGTTGGTGACGAGTGCTTCGAAGTGTTCCTTCCCTGTCCTCATTGCTTGTGTCCACAATGAAAACGATGGTTGCCTTATTCCTCCTTATCAGACTTGAGGTGACTTCATGGTTGTCGTCGAGCCAGTCCGGGTGTTTCTGATACTGTGCACCGGTTGTTAAAATGGCGGCTTTGGCGATCTGTCCCACAAATTCTTGCAACGTATCGTCAGGGGTAGTGAGTTTGGGGTCTTCTTTAAGATAAACGGTGCCCTCAATTTGAAAACTAATCCCCGTCTGAGTTTTCCATTTGCCTAACCTCTAGTCTTCATCGTTGGCCGGCCTGTTTACTCCAGACAGGTGTGAAAGCGTGCACAACTGATTTGACCCTGACTGATCTGTGGTCGGTACACATTCAGCTCCTCGCATCACTCGCGGGTGATATGTACCTTACGAATGTTGCACTGTCATGTGTTCATACAATCAAACACATGATAGTGGCCGCTTCGTGGATAAGTCCACACCATGATATCGTTCGCATTCAGCCAGAACGGGTGTCCATTATAGTCAACTCGTGAGACAGACGGTCACCGTTCTCACTGACTGAATCACTGGCATGGGGTCCAGCGTCATCCGACTACGTCCAACTCACATTTTGAGGCCAGTTCTCTTGAGAGGCACCACCCGGAGCCTGTGATTTAAAAACATGATTTGCGTGCCAGCAGGCTTTCTCGGGGGTTCCTACCTTGATTCGGTGTTTCAGGTATTTGACTGACTTGTTAGTGAAAAACCTAATCTGCCCGGGAACGCAATGAGCAAGACATTTTTATCTCATCCTGTTTACCGCCTTGCACTCAACGTATTGAAGGTTACATAAAGCCCTTGGGAGATATGGTTTTTCGATAAAGTATTACGCCAGTGATCACGGTCAACCGTTGGGCGACTGAGCTGCTCCTTATTCGAGAGTACCTCTTCTGACCGTTTTATTCCAAGCACGGAAGACAGCAGTGCTAAAACCACCAGTATAATCTTGTATACACTCAGCATTGTGCTTCACTACCTAAGCACTCATACGTATTCAGTAATGCGGTATGCAACCCTAAATCCTTTTGATTTCATCTGATCCATCTGACGTAACCAAACCAGGAGGGACCGAAGTACCAGTCAGCGTAGCCTTCCAGAGCAACACAGCACACAAGCCTGACTTCCACATGAAGGTAAAAAAAGTCAGGTATCACGTGTGTACACACATCCGCGGATCCCATTATTGTTTTATCATTCGCGTTACTCGATTAGGCAAATCAGCAGACACCCAACCCACGCGCACTTACATTGACCGTGTCATATCCATTAATTGGTGATAAACCGCTCGTGAGCAAGTCAGTCGCCATACCCAGTGACGAGTTAACGAGTGTAATTTACATGGTGCGATGAGTATTGCTACCTCAAGAAGTGGCGAATATACTGCTTTCATGCGGTAGCTCATCGCATTATTTTCCGGGACCCTAAGAATTTATTGACACACCAGTTGGTGATGTGCTCCAAGGTCACCATCGTTCTGCTGTGCAAGAATAAAAGTTGACTGGAAACTATTCTGTTCGTTGATGCTTTGTCCTCGTGAGTTCTACATGGATTCCAATGACCTACTCCTTGTTTATCCTTTATGTGCCATGCTTATTTCCAATTGTTACATCGTTTGTTTTTAACTTCGAAGGCTGTAAGCAATAAACAATTAAAAACAAGTAGAGCTTCAAGGCAGTCAATGCGATGTACAAGCAGCTTCTAACTTAGGCTTTAGTGAATGCTATAGTGAATACGTTTCGACAGTTACCTGTTTTCCTAACAAACTGAACTCACACCGGTCTATCGATCAGCCACAGTATGGGCGAAGCGTCGCTCGACTGCGCCCACGATTTTGTTCACTGTTGAAGTGTTTCCACATACGTCCAAGGTATTCCTATTTCAACTGTTTTTCAAAAACAGGCAGCTTTCGATGCTCACTGTGCATTTAGCTGACTCATCTTGTTTTAGATTACTGATGAGTGGTCGGGGATTTGGTTTATTTTCAAGTTGACCATCACCCACATTTGATCGCAGCGTTCGCATTCAGATAGACTTGAGAATAAACCAAATCCCCGACTACTCATCAGTAATCTAAAATATCGCCTTGCATGTTCAATGAGTTCTGTGATCTCGACCTGTCTCGGAAGTCCTAATCGCGGGGTTATCGATTGGAGTTAACAGGCAGTAACTGTGTCTCCTCTCGAGACGATCGGGCAACCTGATCATTGCTCACAAGCGAGAGTGGTTGAGCGTTCAGATTTGATGATTCGGTCGTGCCTAATGTGAGGTCAATGGCGCAGTGGTTAACACGGTTGCCTCATGATTGGAATGTCCGGAGTTCAAATCCCGGCCGTGGCAAGGATATGCACTACTGACGAGCTCTAATGAGAGCGAAACTCATCTTGTTTTGTTTATTGTTGCTTTCCAACATGTTTTCACCGTATCTAATCAGGACAACTGTCGATGATGAGTTCCATAGGATTATTTTTTGGTGTTCTAGTTGCAGATCATTTTCAATCTAGTTGGTGTTTGGTTCTGGTCAAGTTATCGACGATATCGTGAGTGACAGAACGTATGGTCGTTGATTCGAACGTCCTGGCTACCCCAGCTGCTTTTGCTCAGACCTCGGCACTGTGATTTTGCATTTGAGTTGGTTCGTCGAATAGAAACAAGCACAGTGAGGGAGTATGTCTTGGAAACTGAACCTTTACCCAAATTGTCGGGTGTTTTGTGTATTCATAGATTTCACTTACACGATGTTCTCATTGCATAGGAAGTTGCTTGACAGCCTGTCACAGACTTTTTGACCTTGGAGTGGTATGCTCAGAGCCCAATTGCTGATTTTTCTAGTTTGTTTCGCATACGAATGATTGTTTATGTATGTTTTAGGCGCAGACCCCAACTGTCGTGCACGTCTGACTACTCCGCTTCATTTGGCTGCAAAATTGGATGATCTGTTTATGGCTAGCATCCTTTTGGCTCATGGTGCCTACCCAACTCCATTAGATATGGATAACTTCACCCCAGTGGATTATGCTCCCAAAGGTAGTCGGTTACATCAAATACTGAACGCCGTTCAACGTGAGTGGAATAGATTTTATTCGGCTTGGCTGAACTGCATGTTTTGTCGTTAGCTATCTTCCAAGTGTGTCCAGGATGTTCCTTTACCTTAATTGTTCGCGGTGTCTTGTTTGAGTGATATCCACTACTTTGTTTTGGTGAGTGTTTGACACAGAACTGTGAGAATCCACTATCTTGCCTTATCTTCTCAAGATGTACAAATGTCTTACCACCTTGTTTATCGAGTTGGTTTGATATGCGTCTACAGCTTACCTAACCTTACAGGCTACATAATCTCTAACACAGATCAATTGACTTTGCTGTTATCTTACTTATTGATTATGGGGATCTTCGACTGCTTCGTATATTCAAGCAACATTATCTCATTGGTTGTCCTGATACTTGATGAAGTGCATATGCAAAATAAGGTTGTCGTGCGTTATGCTCACTAACTGATGCCCCATTTTGTATCGAAACGACCAATGATTGTCGATTGAAGGAAGGCTATGTGGTACATCTTTATCCGGGATTCTAAGAAGCGTTCAACATTACTGGATTTCCACAAGTAGCATCTTTTGGAGACGGCGGAAGTATTTTTTCCGATCCATATGATTGCTGCACAATGACTACAAGCGTCTCTTTGTCAAAATCACCAAAATAAGCCGGCCTCCGTGATTTTCACTGAGGCGTCGTGACCGTTTTGTGCCTCTCTAAATGTTATGGGCCCCTAAAGGAGAGTATGCTATTGGGGTTGTAGCTTTTTGTGACGATTACACAGTTATCCCAAAATGACGAATGATCACCCGTTGAGTTACACGATAATATTATCGATATTGCCGTTCGACTTAAAGTATAGGAGGCCAACAGTAATGGATGTTATACCACCTAGTGTTTGCCGTACGCTAGTTGAACTACTCTCGGGCTGCCTTGGTCTGGACTGGAGTCACGTAACGATTAGTCGAACTCAGGAGCTCTAAATTAGCCGAACTGCATTGTTTTTATCTGATCTCGGGCCCAAGTTAGTGAACAAGCCAAACGTTGATAAACAGATTGAGAATAACACAACGTTACGAGCAAGTTGTAATACTCTATGCTTCAACCACCTCGGGTGGCCTTCCTTAGGAGTGTTGTAATCGAAGGCCACCCGAGGTGGCTGAAACGTAAAGCATTACAATTTACTGGTAACGTTGTGTTATTTCCAATCTGTTTATCAACAACATGTTAAACACGATGCCAAAACTGTTTAACTTCATTCGTACTAAATTTGGTGCCGATATCTTACAACTGATTAATAATCGAATCACTTAGGCCAAGCGTTGATTGCTCCCTTCTCTTTTTCTCTGTAGGTTATTCGGTTCATAGTACAACCGTGATATTTAAGTCACCGTAGTCCAGATGCTCAGCTTGAGAGTAAATTTTTTTTAGTGTCCTCTAAGTACCAATATTTTCAGAGGGTCCCGCCTGAAGATAATCTTGTGCGCACGTTCCAGTGCTCATTTAGTTTACGTCGTTGTGAGTACTGCTGGATATGTATCAAATCGTTTTTTTTTTCATTTGGCAATACATTAACTTTAGCTTCTCAAGATAGTGTACAAATGTTCCTCGCCAACAGGCTTATGTGTACTCAAACTTGTCATATGATAACGCCCCTTTGGTTAACGAAGATGTGCTACCTGTGAACATACGCTTTACTTGATGTTTTCGGCATGTTAAAAGTCGGCGATTTTGTTCGTAACACGATACCTTTTTTTCTTTCAAAAAATTGACGTTCATTGATTTTGAGGATTTCTGCACATAACATAGAATTATAATGTACAGCATGGTGAACTAACGATTCTCTCCACCTTTCCGTTTGAACAAAACTTACTTAAGTGAGTCACATAAGAACCGTCTAACATTAACCTTCGTAAATTGGAATCATGCTTCGATTAAAATGACTTTCATCACGTAGCCGTTTCTCCCAACGTTCACATGCATCATGCCAACTGAACTGTGCTAGATTCCACTTTCATTTTCAAGATCTTGCACTGTATGTAAGTCTTCATGTATCATACTCTATGTCTGAAGCTAAATTAAGCAAAGTGGAAACCATGAACTGGTAGGTCCGTCTGGATGGTATTATAGACTGTATGCAATGTGTTCAATAGTGTTTACTTGCCATACACTCCGCTAGCAAAAAAAATTACGTTCACTTGTGGCATGCCCAAGAGCTCATGGAAATGCAGTTAAATGTGAACCATCTCAGTAATATCATTGACGTAAGTGTAATTTTCTGTGTACGTGGTACAGTGAGCCTTTTGGCATCCGTTTTTACAGTCCGTTGTTTAATACGTTTATCATGCGTGTGTCTCCATACTTTGTTGAATATGGGTACCGTGGGTCACCGTGGGCAGGACAATCCTATATATTATTACCCCAAACGATTGATTTCTGTTCTGCGTGATTACTGACAATCACTAACATTCACCAATGGCATGGGGCACCCGACAACTCATCGCAAGCATTAACATTAGATTAAGGACAGATAAACTTCCTTGCAATTTTTGTTACAGTATATTGAATACATTCACAGTGAGTGTACGCATGTGTAGACACCCACGTGAGACTGCAGTGCAGGATCGTTCGGTCTGTATCGTGTGAACACCGCGACTACTGTCTGTGTCCTCACCGGGCACCAAGTCGCCTGTGACCTGGTACTTCTGGCACTTTTTTTCGTCGGCTCACTCAAAGCTTACATGCGTAACCACAAAAAAGCAAGCCTGGTGTATGTATTAAAATGCCAAACGCAGACGGTTTGTTTACAAAAGGTTACAACTTACGTCGGGTTGTCTTAGGACTGTCTTCTTCCAACCCACAGCCGAGCCCACCGGTGCATTCGGTGCACCTTTTTGACAAATATGCATTACATACTGTAAACCTTTTCAGTTGGTGCATTTTTGTGAACCACATATATGAAGTTTCCTTCACGTTCTCACACTTTCAATCTGCATCTACATCCTCCGTTGTGGACACCATTATCCCTCCGATCAACAGGTTTTGATCGGGGTAGTTTTGCTACCGAGCTCGGCATAGGCTTCGGCCGAGGTGTGCACCTCCTTGGGTGTTGATTATCGTTAGCCGATTATAAGCCGCTTCAGATTGCCTGTACATTGGGCGTAGCCATGCGCACTGTGAGCGTGTCAGCGTGGCACCGCGAACTGAACAGTAAAGAGTTTTTATTTCATGAACTTTGGCATGCGTGTGAGTGCCTCCCCTTGACGGACATACGGTTGAGGGACAGCAGTCCAGCTAGACCGCCTCTCTGGTTCCTAAACGACTGTGGGCTAGTCTGGGGAGCACCGAGTCATGAGCAAGCCGTGTTAAGATTAACGCGTACGGCTTCAATGATGCTGCAGTGGCTGTAGCTGCAGTTTGGCCGGATAATAAGTTCGATACGACCAACAGTCGCGGCGACCAAATCCGATGTTTTCCTTTTGTTCTAACAACACTGCCTGAGATGCCGAAGGGGAATTGTCTGAAAATTGATCAGCCATACAAGTTGGCTAGGTTTTTGCTGTGCAATGGATATCAGTGGTGAATTCTACAGGAAGTGAATGGGAGGATGTGAATGTGACGGACCGTCTGTGACACGGTTGGTTTAATTCTGTTTAGCATGTGGACAGATCGCAGTTCCTCGGTCGAGTATAGAATGGAACTGATTTTGATAGGTGATGAATTTTCACACATGGAGCTCGCATGATGAGAACACGGGAAGAATAAATTGTTTTAGTAACCATAACTGGAGGAGCGGTTTCTGCTGATTACTTCGGTGTTCTAGCAAGTTGTACAACTGACATTCAGCTTTTAGATAGGTTTTCATTTTCGAAGTTTTCGTTCAGCTTAACAACACTTCGAATTCCTATGAGGTCAGAACTGTAAATTGTCCACAGGTTGTAAACGGCCTACAGGTCATTCAATGGTTATTGTTATACTTTGTATACACATCAGTAAGATCCAGTTTGTGTGAAAAAATACAACCTGTTTTGGACACGTGGTCTATGATAACATTGCCAAAAATGCTACATTTCTTTTGGGGAGTCTGAGTGTTTTTTTAGCAATCCGCTCTGAGGCCTTTGCTCAAACGAGGTGGGCTTCGTCCAATAGGATTCCCGCACCGTTTCTTCCTTCGGGAGGTTATGTCTATTTCCAGCCCCTAAAATTGATTCTTGTGTAGTTCTAGAGGATTGCTCCTTCAATGAGAGTGTCGGATGCCAAGAATTGTGTCCCGTAAATGTATATCTTGAGCAGAAGTTTCCCCTCTTCAGGGGCTTCCTTCGAGGAAGAATACCGTTATCACCGTCGCCACCGCTCAGCTTACTCTAAGTAGACTGGCGGCGTTAGCAGCGGGATAGTTGATTGACATTTTAAAAACCTTTGACGAGTTAACTACTGCCAGAAAGCAGATTGCATGCACATCGTCATCATCATTATCATCGTCATAGACAGCAGCTGTCGTTGATTCATCATAATCGTTTGAGGTGTTAGCCCGAATTTGCTGTTATTGATAAACAGATTGGGAATAACACAACGTTACGAGCAAGTTGTAATACTCTACGTTTCAACCACCTCGGGTGGCCTTCTTCAGGAGTGTTTTAATGTGATTTCGATTACAACACTCCTGAAGAAGGCCACCCGAGGTGGTTGAAACGTAGAGTATTACAACTTGCTCGAAACGTTGTGTTATTTTCAATCTGTTTATCAATAACATGTTAAACACGACGCCCAAACTATTCAACTTCATTCGTACTAAATTTGGTGCGGATATCTTACGAATTTGCTGTTGTTTGTGTGTTATCTTGGGAGTGACGTTGGTATAATTGTCTCCTTTTACACCCCAATAGATAACGTGCCCTCTCTCCAGTCTATTGCTCGCCTGACTGTACGTAATAAACTTCGACCTCCGAAGTTGGAAGCGCTGGGCAAACTGAACCTGCCACCAAGCCTATGTGATTACCTTACTTTTAATCGTCTTTAAATGATTTTTTCTTCTGATTATGGCCACCGTTCATTTGTTATTGTTTCCGTTTCATAATATGACAATACGTTTTACTACTGTACCTTTTCTATTATTGGATTTCTAGTTGCCCCACTCTTATTCTACTAACCATGACTACAGTCATTTTGTGATTTTCTTTTCGCCTGTACACTTGTTTTTCCTTGTATGTTACGGTTGTTTTTAGCTACTCGTGAGTAGTATGAATAAAGTGATACATTTCATGTAGCACAAAGGTCGGCCCGGGAAAAAATCCTAGTAATGTGTAGTGGGTGAATAAGTCAACGACCGGACATAAATGTGAGTATCCCAACGCACCTGTGGATAATTGAACAATGGGCATTTTGTTTTACTGATTGAATTCTACATTGCAATCGTTTATCGTTTCAACTACCTAGCATTCTTACCGTACTCGCATGCCTGTTAGACACCAGTTGGACCTGTTAGACTACCAGTACCATTGCCACTTATAACAATAATGGACGAATTTCGTACGCCTCCTAACAAGATTTTACTGCACTATCCACGAGAACGACGGGATTTCGTCTGAATAAGTACGCCGAGAGTTGTATTTTAGCATCGAAAATACAAGCAGAACCGAAACTTCCTTCAATATATCTTTCCTTCTCACAATCTCGAGTTGGGTCGATACTTGAAAGAGTCTATGTAGTCCGACTTTCCTATTCACCAGGGTGAGTTTGTTTGAACCATCTGCAGAATCCGTAGGGACTGTCATCAGTCGTGAAGGGCTCTGCAGCTTTGCTGATCATTGACTACACCGTGAGACATTTGCGTAATGATATTTTGCAACATCGTACGTGATTGTCCGAAGCTTGTACCTAAGATACAAAGTATAACTTTACCAGTTTCAAGTCAGTCATAATCTCGACTGTTTCAAGGAGGTCGGTACCGGTCTGATAAGCTTCCTGGGCTACCACAACCAGTGCTTTACGTGCGACACAGTCGCTCGAGTCTGTATTTCTCAATCTGTGACCATACAAACAACCGCTTCTTTTGCACCTCATTCTTTCTTACGCTTGAATGACCGTCGAGCTCGTAAATTAAGTGATCAACGCCCAAGTATTTTATATATTAACATTCCATACTGCCACAGCTGAGTCAGTTTTTCGAGTTATTCGTTTCTTGCTTCGTTTTCTTTAAAGTTGATGTCTACTGTGAGCTGTTTCACCGCTTCTCAAACTTCTCGATCCGTGCTACCTGACTAGTTGGGCATAATTGTTGTAGCTGTAATTTGTGATATTAGTTCGTATGTGACGTTTGATAATTGGATGCTGTCTTTCCTGCTAGACACGTACACGTACCGGGTGAACTAGATCTCCCAGTAGCAGTGGTTATGAACTGATACGTCACTAACTGCTCTCTTGATACTGCGTTTAATTGGGAAAACTGCTGTCTAACAAGTCTTGCAGAGCATCGGTAAACACTAGCAAACCCACCCCTGTTGCAAGCCTACGATCGTCACGCGGGTCCACCTAGCGATCGCATCTGGTCACTAGAGGTTCACGGCTGTCCGTTCGTGTCGCGTCCACCAACGTTTTCATCATGCACTCACGATTGGTCTTGACCTCAACCACTTCAGAAGCACCTTTTGGTTTTTCCAGGAAGGTCTAAACTTTCCTGTCTTCGAACGGTAGTGGCCAGGGCGCCGTCATCTTTTATCTAATGATGGCACCAGTTGTAATGTCCAATAGCTGTCGGCGTTAAGACCTAGTATATGAATGGAACCATACACGCCTTGGACAAAGGTTGCATTCAATATTCATCTTGTTCATTATCCGACTGACCGGTGTTCGATTGGACACTTATTCCGGTTCCAAGCGCCCGTTTGTGCACAAGATGATTGTCTGTCTCATGTGAACCTTCAGAACGGTACTCAGAATACACATTCGGCCTGCCCACTAACTGACCTTATAAGTGGCCCATTTCACAGCATTGATCTCACGCGTCACCTTTTTCGTGCCTGACTAATCGTGATCATGGCACCTCATAAGTGATAGCTTTTTGATACCTGTTTACTCTTATCGGGCCACGGAGACAATCGTAAAAGAGACGGAAAGAATTGTGGGACCGTCATTGCATATTGCCTATCCGAAGAGGCTGATGGGATGTACTGCGTTTCGGAATCCCTCTTTTAGCGTGTTCCTGATGATTGAACCAAAGTAGGTTTCTTTCAAATTAGTCCGTTCTCATTTTTAGTTACCTAACAACTTTGCCGTTTCACTACAAGTCTCCGCATCTGTGTATACGTATGGAACGCAGCTTCCCCGTGGATTAACAGTTCAAGCATAACTTACATTTGTTCCCAGCTTTAACATTCACACAGACTTTCCAGCTAATCCCTTTCGAACGTCAATTAGTCCTATTCTATGAGCTGACTGAAAAGTCCAAATGAATGGGACAGCCGTCACCACATTTGTAATTGTGTTAGTCCTTAGTAGTCATTAAGGGTTTGTCTAAATGAACAGTGTTTTGGAGCCTGCCTCACTTGAGCGTCCTACAATTAAGTACTGTGACATATAGTTGCCTTCGTAAGATATTTTCTGGTGCTACATATCATTCGGGTGCCTTCTTTGTATTCAACTTGAAAGCTGTCCATCTTACCAACTGGATGTGTGTTGCTTACTTTTTGCACTTATTCCGTGTCAAATGGTTATCACTGATACTAATTACCTGTAGAAATCTACGGTTCGGGATTTGTTGTGTAACAGGGTTTTCTAAGAGTTGTCAAGTTGACTTATCATTGCTGTCTCTGGTTCTGATTGTGCCCATCTAACGCAAACCTTCACCTTAGAATTATCTCATACGAAGAACGGTTACTTGACAATCACCTCCACGTGTTAAGCGCAGAGCTGACCTGCATATGAGTCTTTCTTCTGAATCACCCTAGCTTATTCATAAAAGTTCATTTCGATCGATCGTCCGAATTTGCCCTGTTCCTTGTTGCCATTTGGATTAGGTGCAAGATGCAGTTACAAAATGTGTTCACCTGCCTTATGCTATCTGGGGCTCTCCAAATGTTGTCATTCTTGTCTCTTAAACACTAATTGAATTATCCAACTACTTTGCTGATCTTTCAGGCTTTATTAGCGTTCTCTCTAAGCAGATTTAGCATGCTCAGTTGCCGCAGTATCCTCAGTCCTTTTCACAATTCATTTCTTCTCTGTTAATGGACTGAAGAACTAACAGAAAGTAACGCTGTCACTTCGTTTTTACTGTACAAATTGCTTTCGGGCAGGTTCGGTTTTACCGTAAGTCAAACTCAATTTTATGTCCGAATTGCGTGCTAGCTTGGTTTGGGTTACTTTATGGCTCCCGTTCATCAGAGTTTCTCACAGCGAACAATCGCCAATTTGTCGACTGTTGAGCTGCGTGCATAGTAGAGGGCAACGGAATATAACGAACTGTGTTCGCTGGTTTCATCCGGTCGTTCTTTTTTTTCCTACTGCATTTGTCAACTTGCGTGCAAACTAGTTCGGAAGGGTTTTCAGTAAATATGTGGGCTTACTGTTGGTTTTTTCCTTATTTTAATTTATTTTAGGCGGGGACTAAATGTTGCAGGATTTCTGACAAATTTCGAACGCTTCAACACGTTCTTGTTTTAACCGTGTACGGCTGATAGCTGGTTTCGCATCTGGCTCAATTCGTCTTAGCAGTGTGAACGGAACGAACTAATATGGATCAGTGTGCTTATTTCTGTAATCCAAACCACATCAGTTTCGCAACGTAAATACTGGTCTTTTGTGCATCTATACGTTTTCGTTCAAGATCTCACACAATCCATGTGAGCACGTGTTACATCTCCACCGGTTAAATTAATCCGGTGTATCGTTAGGATCCGGTGTTGTGCGTTAGTCCCGATAGGAAATGGTTCGCGCAAATCGTACTAAATTGATAACGGGGATTAAACTTTCGGTGTTGTTCTATCTTAGAGTGGTATTCTTAGAAAGCTTCTAGAGATGGTCGCCAAACTTCCGTCAATTTATCTGGCTTGTGACAAACCTGTCGGCAGTTGTGCTTAGTCCAGTATGTCTCCGCCAGATAGTACAAATCTGTTAATGAAATTAAGTATGTGCACGCATGAGGAATTCTCTCTAGTTGAGCCGGCAGAATGGTGAACAGAATAGTCAGCGGTGTATTCATGTGTATTAATTCTCAGTGAGACAACGGCTGCACAAACTGAAGTATTGATATTTCTCAGGATGGACTGTTTGTGATAAATCGTACTCCGAACAGTTCGTTAGCTCATCCGCCTCAATACTGCGTACCTGAGCCGTTTTTAGTTTCCGATGATTAATTGAAGTCGATTGTGAATGGCAGTGTATTCATCGTTTGTACCGATGGTGCGGTACAAACTGTTGGCCTATAATGTTAAGCACCTGTAGCTGTTAAATTGGGCACCTTTAAAACTAGCACAGTGTGCGAATCAGTTCTCTATGACAAAGTGTACGAAGCGTACCCAAGCCGGTTTAACCGATTCTACCTGTCAAATGAGCCGGTTGCTAGCTTTATTCTCGATCTTCGGCTCCCACATCGCAAATTGCATCAGACGTGATCATAGTATCACCAACCCTTCAACGAACAGATGAGTTAACGGGTGCAGATACAAGGCAAACATGTTGAGGTATGAACTGTACCGGATATGGTGAGTTAGTCGTTGTACGACTTGCCCATTGCGTGTATTGTAGTGGAATCGGTCTTGCTGTATTGGTGAGGTGCCGTACGAGGAAGGCCGTTAAGAGAAGGGAATGTCTTAGCGTGTCTGCGCAACTAGTCGGTTTGTCCCATGGCCCCAATGACGCACGGAACGGTTGATGGTATGATATGCGTGGGCTTCTGCATGTGCGAACAGAACAGGTAGAATGTTGAATGCGGCAGTTCCGACATCGTGAGTTTGGTGGTTGGAGCTACGTATTTAATTTCATTTTACACTGTGGATTTTCGAAGTGTAGGTGCGACGGTGGTTAATGAGAGAGGTATCGTCGAAAATCTCGAGATCAGCTGTAAAACTCGTTAGTGTGAGGCGCCGTCAAGTTAATGTTGAATGGGATTTGCTATGACGTGGAAAACAACATCACAATTTCACTTATGAATAAGCACAGAAGTGAGGTGGTTGAGTGTTTGCGAATGATAACAATCTTATACAAAGGAATTTGTAAAATCTGGTACCCCGAATTAGCTTTCGCCTCAAAACTCTGAATTACCGGATATTCATGACGTCATTGTATCTATCATTGTGGATGGAACTAATTTCCGGCTACACTTGCTAGTCACAAGGGTCTTGCAACAGTGAACCGGGAACATCAGGTACCACGACACCCTCGGTTTTACTGAGAATTAGACCGATTGCTATCAAGTATGATGAAATATTCTCTAGTTTTCATGGCTCTTTTGTTCATTAATGTCTTTGTTGACATCATTAAGAGTAGAAAGACAGGCGCATTACTCGGTACCCCACTGAGCGAGGTCACGACCAACTATTGAACAGACGATAGCCAGCCTGTCCGTTGATAAGACCTGCTAAAGTATTAACACAAAAAATGGCCTTATCATGTTCATGCGACGCTGTTGGTTGATTGGTTCGCTCTGCGCAACATCTGGTGTGCTGAAACCGGTTGGTACAAGTACGCCCACTAGACGTTCTCTTCAGCTTACACGAGCTGGGCAAACATATCGGCGATGAGTGCATTACGTAAGCGGAAGGTGAACTGTGCATTAATTTTATAAGGTACTAGTATTCTTAACCCCACTGATGCTGATCTTCCTTCCGAAGCAAATACCGCAGCTGACATCGGTCTGACTTGTGCCCTGGTTGAGATATCACTTGGTTTTTCAGTGATATTCGTAATTTCTACTCGTTACCTGAGACCTCAGAGAAAGGATTATACAGAAACATATTCTGACCGGTCAATAGATGTTTCTTGCAAGCTCCCGCAATATTAATCCCGTAGGCGGGTTGCTTTTAATCCCACCATTTTGCATATAATCCTTAGTGGAAATGTGGTGATTGGCAGTTGATCTAGGAGGGACCATACATGCACACATGTATTTAGTGTGTGTATATTATAGAATGCTCGACATTCCAAGTGTACTGTAACAGACAATTTCACTAAATTCCAAGGATTATCGTAGGTGCGAATCTCTAGTTTTTTTTTGTCAACCTGAACAGCGAGCGAAGGTTCTGTTCGTTTCTGAGGTATCTCAGATCGTTCTCGACTGACCGAATTTGATCGGCGATCGGTCACTATCGACAGTGGTTTACAAGACAACTTGGAATACGTCGCTGGGAGTTTGGACCAATAGAGTCATTACAGCTATTGGTGTTCTGGTTAATTCGTCCTCCGGCGGCTATGCGTCTTCCATTGGGGTAATTTCATGTCTGAGTGGCATTTGCCGAAAACTTTGTTGGCCAGTTTATTGATCACTACACAGTGATAGTCATTTGAGGGCTATCTACAGGTGTCTGAGAGTAATACGCTAGTAGGCTCATAGGTTGTTATACGACTGAGAAAGATCTGGGCCTATCGGTTCCTATCCATGTGCTGGTCGGTGAAAAATTGTCGGACGGTTTATAGATATGAGGGGAATGTGAGTGAAAGTAAATAAAATGTGAGTTCAATGAAATTGCTAGTTGCAATCATTCCAACGACGGAAAATTAAACAACATTCGGTCAGACGTGCGCAGTTGCTCACCTGTGAGACTGAGCTACTGTAGCGGTCAGGGAACTTGTAATGCTGGTTGTGTCTCACGCATACACTGATCGAGTGATATGTCAAAGCTGTCATCCAACACAGCGGTTACAACAGAGTTACGCAGTGTGTTGCGGTAGGTACAGGTCTTTATCATGGGGTGGTTCTGTCTGCAGAGTAACCCACCTTTTCCATTATTCCCTTTCGGTGGTTGATCAGTGGATGACTCGGGTTGTGCAGTATTTTGTAACCAAAAGTTGAGTTTCAATTGAGATGCATATAATGTATTGCGAATTGATCTAATACTGCCAGTCTCTCCAGCTAGGGAGTTCTCCTTAGCCTCGTAATTTTTATAGTGGACTCTATCTGAATGCTTTCAATAAGTGCCCTATATATTTTAAGATGAGGGCGGTAATTTTTTTATCCTCGTTTCCTGGTGTGGTTTGCAGGCCCTCCTACTGTCTTGAGCACTGTAATGATGACTGGGGATTCTGATCATTTGCACATTAAGCGTGTAACTTGATCGCAATGAGAATCAGAATTTTCTGTCAGCGGATGGTAGATGCATTATGTATAAGAATTTCTAGAGACTAGCAAACCCCAATAAATTGAGATGACATCACGTCCTGAAATTTCTTCAATAATGTTATCGTCTGTTTGATCACCGGTCTATCGGTTGCAGCTGATGGTAAGCTACGATAAATTAGTTTCATCGGTTTTTTTACGACAACAGTTTTGTTGGTTGTGAGCACGCCGAATAATATGTAGGTATGCAAGTGAAATCTAAAATATTTTGGCATAGTTTTGGTGAAGCGAATAAGCTAGCGACCTGGTCGATGTGGCTAGCGTCTGATTTCATAAAACGAAACCAGTTAGCAGCTGACTATTGATTAACTCAATTACTCGCTGTTATATCTGCTGGCGATCGTCGAGGCCACATCAGGTGAGTAGCCCACAAGATCTTCGGACGCTTCTATATCTAAGTTTGATGATTCGGAAGTCGTAACAAAAGTCGATACCAAATATATCACGTATTCGTCGGACACATGAGTATAGTAATCTTAGTCAACATGACATGACGAAATCACTGAGATTCCGGGAACAACTAGGTAGATCGCATTGCCCATTACTTGTCTAACCCTATTCGGTTCCATGAATCGTGATGTCTAACCGAGTGAAGCGACTCAGACTATGTAAGAATCGAAACGTTGGGAAACCACTATGGTCTTACAACGATCGCCTGGAGGATCAATACCGATAACTAAACTGATGCAAACAAGTTGAACATTATAACCATGCACATTCAGATATGCCTGAGTGATACCGTCCTTTTCTCGTCCAGCAACCTTCACACATGATGCGCCACCCCTTTGGGACCACTTTGAGGAGACATCCATGGGAAAGTACTGAGTGTCTAGTTCCCGAGTTAAATATTAACAAACGATCGTATACATACCATTCTGTCGCTCTGTCAAGCTTTACGTGATCAAATGTTATTCGGTGATATGTATTCGATGATATGTCTGCAGACAACTGAGATGAATGAATATTGAGTGCTGTCATTTACTGTGGCTGTCCAAATCAACCGTTTAATGAGCACCGGCCAGCCGGGTTTGGTTATTTGAACTGTTTCGTGGTTCATCTTATTCCACTGATTGCCAAGTACTAGCACCTCCCTCATGCCGAAATGTGTCAAATCTCACGTTTATATGCGACAGTAAACATGGAGGCGGACAGAACAGTTGTCCGTGCGTGCCCAACTTGCTGGTTAGTGTTTTTATTTCTGACCTCTTACCGCAGTGGTTCTGATAACAAAGATACACTGAGTACACATATTCACAGCAAAAAACACTTGGCTGCAATTTTAAAGCGTATCAACATATGAGAGAATGACGAAAAAACTCTGCTGTATGTGTTCATACCATTTCACCTATGGCATCAAAATAAATGGACTGCAGCCGATCAGAATGTCTGATTTTACCACAGTATATTCTTTTGAATCCAAACTTGAAATTTACGTCTATATGCTGACATGATTGAGACCAGTTATTGGATTGCTGATTGGAGTACAGTAAACGACTGAACAGATGGAAACTTAACACTACACCATAACTCTGATTGATTGTTAACTGATGTTCAAGCATAACCTTGCAAGTGGGAAAACTCAGGTCAACAGTAAGAAGAACAAACTTAGATTTGGCAGCTAAATATCATTATAATGTTACCGAAGATGGATTCATAGGAGACCGGAATTACACTTGATGTCTTCTTTAGTTTGTTGTTGCGATTTTCACCCCTGATCCATAAGCGTCCTCAAAGCAAATGAAACAATCTAGAAATTAGAGTCAACTCCTTATGTGAGCTTGTCTTATTGACCAAACTACCAACAACGCATAAAAATTCAGCTGATGCTGATGAACTAACTGGATACAAGGATGGACCACCTTGACAATCAATCTTTTACGTAGTATTATTTTCAAAATGAAGCTTTTTCTGTCGGAAGTAAGCCTCAAACACACTGTGTAATTATAAACTGTATTCCGGTTTATCGGTGGATTCCACACACTCACCAATTTGTCACACATACAATCATTGTTCAGTTTTGCCAAAAAATACTTGAATCAAACTTATCGTCTGACAGAGTGAAAGAGAATATTCATTAAAATTTTAAGTATTCCATTTCGTTAACAGTGTGGACATTAACATTTACTTCTTCATATTTATTTTTCTGTGGAGTCTGAATGACATTGCCCGATAGGCTATAGGTGGCAAACAAAACTGAGCAGGAGTGTGCAATTCAGAAAAGATCAACAGCACATAAGTACACTTCGAACAGCTGCGTCTGCGTTTATCATTTCACCTCAGAACAAAAGCGCATCTTATTCCTTCGGAAATAAATAAGTAAAATTATTAAATATATCAGTAAATTTTGAATTGGAGTAATGATAACTGAATTATTTGTGTGTTGCTCAGGCTTCTTAAAGACATTGTGTCACTGTGACCAGTTTTGTAGATATCTAGCTCATTTCAACCTAAGCTAGCATAGTGGCTGGTTGGGATATTAGGACCAGTGAGACAGTCACTGTGCAAACACTCGTTGCAAGACAGCTTTCAGCTTGCTGAACTTCCCAAGAAAAGCCAATCTTTGTGAGAAATACATGACTAACACCGATGTCAATTCGTAATGTACAAACGTACCCCTACGTGAAATTATTGTGATTACGTCAATATGAATCAACCCGATTTATCAATTCCGACGTCTGAAATAAAACGCCTCCTCCTTATGTGTATCTGGAATGTAAAATCCTATTTCTAAAACGAAGGCTATTGGCAAATTTATGATGTAGCTAGGGGAAGTCCCTTGGGACCTACCTTGGCTGATATTTTTATGGATCATCTAAGAAATCAAACGACGGGAACTACCTGTAAAACAGATTTGTTTCCGCAACATGTGAACGATGCATTAGTTCTGACTGATAGTAAGGGATATGCTGAAGAATTTCTTACAGTAGTCAACGGACTGCATGTCAACATCACGCAAAATTGTGAACGTGAATGTAACACTTCTTTTCCGTTCCTGGATATCCGTTTTACCTGAAGAACTGACAGCTCGGCTCGGCGCGACGCTCAGTTTATTGCAAATGCACTTGGAATGGCCAATACCTACACCTTAACAGCTTCCTGCGAAGGTATCATAAAACAGGCTTTAAAAAACGGTATTCGATAGGAAGATTCGCACTCAGGACACAATCCAGAGTGAAATGAAACTAAGTAATCAGATTCTCTTAGACAACGGGTACGGGCAATCAATTATATCTAAGTTTTCTGAAGATAAACCACGGAAATGGTGATGCCAAAGATGAAAGCTTCTTTTTATAACTGTCGTTCGAAGGGGATCATGTCAGTACACTACTACAACGCCGGTTGAATGTCGTTGTATTACGGACGTATAATGCGGCAGAGGTCCTGCTAATCTACACCACACAAAACGCGCGCCAATTCCACCTCTAAAACCCCAGATGACTGTTCGCCAGATCTCACATCAGTTGCCGATTTTCATCTAGGTGCCAGGTCGACTAAAGTAGCATGACGGAAGAAAAGCTGAAGTTTCGAATCTCGGAAAACATCTCAGAATGGTTGAGGAAGCATGTGTTGCAGATGTACAGTGATACCCATGCGTGCACTCAGCAACCGCCACACAGACCGCCGGCATCAGCGATCGCTGATCAACACCTGGAAAGTCTTCACTAGGTGGTGGATCCCACGGAGACATTCATAGTTATTTATGCAACTGGTAAGCCTCGGTTGTTACCAAATGCTGAGGCAGTTGCTCTGATACGTTAATGTCCCCCTCTGTGTGGGCAGAAAGACTCTTTTGTTGGTTTAACACTCCAGTACTAGCGGTGCTGTTGACTGTTTAGCGAATAGACCCGCCGTATTTTCCCCTTATATGTTCAGTTTTACACTTGACCCTCGTTTTCCGCTTTATAATCTCTTGTTGTGTAGTACACATTTAATAGTATGCAGAGAAATTCTCCAGGCCATAAATCGTGCGCATTTGCGTTTTTACTGACTGACCAAATTATAACACTCTACGA
>QNGE01004229.1:25565-65724 GCA_008508345.1 Paragonimus westermani
CTTATATGTTCAGTTTTACACTTGACCCTCGTTTTCCGCTTTATAATCTCTTGTTGTGTAGTACACATTTAATAGTATGCAGAGAAATTCTCCAGGCCATAAATCGTGCGCATTTGCGTTTTTACTGACTGACCAAATTATAACACTCTACGAGCAATACAATTCTGATGCAAGAAAACTGTTTTCGGCTTTGTCATAAAAATTTGACAAACTGTACAATGTGGTTGAATTTTTGATTATAACAGTGGTTTGTGACGAATAGAAAGTATTTTGGTTGTCTCGTTTCATACACGACCGCTTATCAGCTGAACAAATGAGAATGAGAGTGGTAAACGAGATTTATTTGGAAAGCCATCACAAACACTGATAATTCACTCGGCACGCAAATGAAAGGAAAAAAATGAATTGATCTTCTTGAGATTTGGTTACTAGTGAACAGTGAAGGTAACGAGGAAACAGTGGAACAGAAAAACATGCGGCAAATTAAGAAATTTGACCATGATTGATACCGTTTTCTCCAAAGTCCCAAAATTTATGTTAGTAAACAGTCAATGTTTCGAACGGAGACAGCAGACACTGTTTTTGCACAATATCTCCAGTACATTTCGCTACATCTTATCAGTTACTTACACTGCAGTCTGTAAGTTTATATAAAGCAAAGTTCAATGGACGTTTCAAGGCCAACAAACAAAAACAGAAGACAAGCCAGCTATTTTGACTGTTTTCATTTAGTTGCGTGCAAGAGGACCAAATCTTTCACATAATTTCAGCAAATTAGCCTGTGTGTTTACGAGGGGATTGAAAGAACTTGGAGCGGAATGAA
The DNA here is from genome assembly GCA_008508345.1 of Paragonimus westermani. Classification (NCBI taxonomy): domain Eukaryota; kingdom Metazoa; phylum Platyhelminthes; class Trematoda; order Plagiorchiida; family Troglotrematidae; genus Paragonimus; species Paragonimus westermani. Next base: position 26,389 of record QNGE01004229.1, read on the forward strand.
GACTAATGAGTATCTCTAATGGAGGTCACTGCATATCATGATGGCGAAATGTTAGCTGACGCTTCCATTCGTGCAAAATCAGTCAAGAAATTTGTTTAACTTCCTCTAGTGAAACTATTACCTCACTTCAGTGGTTTGCGCAGCTCAACCCACCAGGTGGGTACTCACGCTCTGGTGTTCATCATGACATTATAACGCGTTGGGCGAGATAGCTAGCATCACGCTGATTGGTTGAAAATCCACGGGTGCATGAGCGATCGTCTTAATCTTAAATACAGGCAATCACTTAAACTAGGTTATTTTCCATCCAGCTCTTCAAAAAGATGCGGCTTCTCGTCAGTTTAAGACATACGATTTCATGGTTTGCGAGCAATTGTATTGGTGCACACTGGGATTATTGAACGCCCACAGACGTTTAGATGTACTGTCAGTTTTTTTAGCGGTCCGTTACGGAAGTTAGTAAAATGGCTTTTAATATAGCAGGTATTTCCGCACCGAAACCAGTGCATGAGCTAGAAGCCTGCTCAAAGAAAACAGTACAAGTACCTTTTTTTGACGACTGATGCTGTTATTTTCTTTAATCATCAACACACTGAACATCACCCGAAGACATCACAGCCTTACATCTCTTTGGCAGGGCAATAGGACTTAATTTCAAGGATACAGCTGATCTAGATAATCAAGACGATGACAAGCCACAATTGCACTACACCTGTAAAACAAAATATACTGTGGTAAGAAGATCAACAACAGGTGTTCAGTGATGATCTCGAGAGCAGTTTACCAACAATTGTAAGCATACTGACAATTCGGAAAAATGAACAGTGTCAATTGCACATCCAGCTGGTCCGTAAATCTGGAGGCGTTTTGCAACAGTCCTACCATAACTTCCATGCCACAAGAGTACTCTAACTTTTTCGTCGAATTCATGTGACAAACAGGAAAGCATGTCACTCTTGTCTAGACCCTATCGAGAATCTTTGGAGCACTTTTTCTGAAAAATATACAAAAATATCAAGATGTGTGGCTTTACAATAGAGTTAAAGAATTCTTTTGGTGGTAACGGAATAGTGTGGTTTCAAATCTCTCCGGTTAAAATATCCGAGGAAATTTGAAACATCAGACACTGGAGAATGAAGAAGGTAGGTTCAAATAGCTCCTCTCAGAAAGTAAACACGCTGAAACGGCAGCATAGTTTAATCGTGATTATCTTTGCCAATGCATTAGTTAAGCGTTAGCTATAGGCTTCTCCTGGAAACATTTTGTATTTCCAGTTCTATTAAGTTAAATGGGTTTACTTTGTAACAGTTAACCGAAAGACATCTCATTGTGTGGACACTATGGTCAAATGTGGTTAGTGATTAATTTGAAGTAATTTGTATCCCTGGAGATTCAACCACTGAAACAAATCATGTTCGCTACCTCGTTGTTATCATTACTTCAATGGGCAGTAGTAAGTGGATTTATTATAACTGGTTTTTAAAAGATTCCATCTGCATTGGTATACAACAAGATTTGACTTTTATTCCGGATATTTTGTCCATTTTCGTCATGGTACCGGACAGCTTATTCGAACCAAGTCTGAAATAAACACACAACTGTTCTCTGCATGAGAACGATACGAATTTCGGTGATGAATGAAGCTTTTCCGTAACCTTTATGTTGGTGTGATTGGCGCGTCTACCGACTGCTTCTATGTTTTTTTTTCAGACAAACGACCGATGAAAATAGTGCGATGAAGTCGAGTAAAACACAGCTTTTCCGGTCTAGAAACCAGCTTGTAGTAAATGGTTAATAAGTCGTGTTACAGTAGTGCGAAATATTGTGACTAACATTCGGTCAGCCAAGGTTTGTTGAGGGGTCAAGAAAGAGATGAGTTTCAACTCAATCCCTCCAGCGATTTTAATGGTACATATCTCGATTTAGTCTTGAAAAATCTAAGTGTGTCAATTGGTTTTTCTAGCAACAGAAAAACTACATCCGATGATCTCCGACGAGTACAGTCAAAAAGTATACGTACAGATGCGTATATGTTAGAAGTAATTTCATAGATAATACGATCTCCTATACAAAACAGAACTTGGGTTCGCGTGACTGTGCACCAGATGTGATAAACTTCAAAGAATCACCAACCAGTCTCTAATGAATACCACTGGTGGCCACTAATATTACTAATGTAGTATATATATATAATATTAATAATATAATGCAATGAAATTAGGTACACGTTAGAAAAGAGGACACAAGGCTCGCTAAAACGTTTGCCTTAATTGTATGAAGTTTTATGTATGAGAATTAAACGTGTACTCTTTGTTAACTCCAGATTTAAAACGGTATTGCTAACCAAAATATAAACCATCGTTCGCGGACTAACACAAGTAAATAAACACCAGTATAGATATTAGGTTAATTTTAATCAAAAGTAATCTCACTCCAGTTCATCTCTTTGACAAACAAACATCAAGTAAGTTAGAATAGCTGTTGAAATATATTCGACCAGTTCTGCTCAGCGAGTTTATTGAAGCATGTAATTAGCACATTTGTAGTCAGTGATCCTTGTGTTTTGTCTTCTGGTTGTCGTCACGCTTGTCGAGTTGTAGCTGACGGATAGCTTATTTTACAAATGTCCCAGTGTTTTTGTTATATCTGTTCATTTTTAATCTACATTTATCCTCCAGTGAATAAATTTCATCATTCGTAACCAATGGAAACAGTGTGCAAACAAACCGAATACTAATCTGTTCCAATCAATCACCAGCTAGGCAGGATTGTAGTGGACGTTCAATAAATGTTGTTGTCATCAGTGACAGACGGCGGCAACTGCTGAATTCGACTGAGGATTTTGGAGTGGGTCAGCCTTTAAAGTATGTCGACATACAGGACGTCCGGTTTATGTCGGTAACTCACCCACCCGAACGTATTTTCGGGACACGACAAGCTACTTACTGGTTGAAACTTCAGTTGCTGGGGCTTTCGCTTAGTTGATCTAAAATGGACATGACGTCTGATACAAGCAACATGTCAAAAAAAACAACATAGTGTCATCAGTGTGTTTGAACAAGCGCTGGAAGCGCAATCAATGCCAGACTAACGAAGATATTGAAAAAATGACAATATATTCGTTTACTAGAAAACATCGGACACCGGACTGCATAATGCCGGGGTGTCACTCGCGAAACTCATGATAATGTTACTAAGTAACGGATATTTTCGTCATTGAGCTAAAAATCCTTGTTTGATCATGAAGTAGAAATCGGGTTCTACAGTGATGAAGTTAAAAACCCGAAATAACTAACATTCCTTTTTCCGCTGACCATCCACCAGAAGGTCACTGCTAATTACGAAAATACATAAAGCACGGAGTTTTTATCCAGGTATTCAAAACAAAGAAAAGCCATAGCCAGATATTACCATTTCGATTTACTCTCATCAGTTGACTACGTGAGACCAGCAAAATTTGTACAGACTGTACATAGCAACAACCGTTGTACAAACGGGTCGCACAGTTTTAACCTTTCGCGCGCCAATGGCGTGATCGATTCCACGGCAGAGATTGAGTGCGCCGGCACCTTCTATGTACACATAACTGGCCGATGTTTTCTGACTAGCATTTCCCCCCTAATGGCTAGCAGCTTCTGGTTGCGAGTGAGCAACAGTATCTTGAGCGATTTAACAGGGCCAACTAAATTTTTCAGATGGGTTTGGCGACCGATGAGACCTGATTCTTCGAGCTTGTTACAACCAGCAGGTCGTTTTTGAAGATCGCAACTGACAACAACTTAGGAATGTACTCCACCATACACTGATTCAAGCTCCGATCTGTCCTGCCTACGTGAACGTCATTGCAACCACAAATGAACTGGTAGATTACGTGGAAAACACTGATCAGTTGCGTGCATATCACTGCTTTGAACAACCACCCTCATAGTGTATAACATAACGCGCAGTTGGGCAGCTGGGTAAGTGCGTTGCAAAGCCGACTTCAATTTGTAACATGTTTTTGGTGAGGTGGTCATCCATAAATTGGATTTGCGGAAGTATACTCTCTTTCTCCGCACTGCGGCTTACGGCTTTCGGTTTTTTCATTTAGCCGTAGATATCCACAAACTTTTCTGGACAACGGTTATCCACCAGCGTTGTTCTAATGAACACTTCTTCCAGCAGTCGATCTGCAACGCAGTTTATTTTGATGACAGTTTACTTTGGGGCCGTTTGCCCGTGATAATCTTGGTTAACAAAAACCTTTTATTTCATAACAAGTCATACTTACAGCACGCTAGGCCGTATGGACAGCCAAGATCGAAATCTTTCATCATCTATTTCTACTCTGTGCTCAAAATGCTTTGACTTTTGCCCACCTCATACCAAAATGCATGTGGATTTCATTGAGTCCTCTCAATGTCTTTTATCCTTTGATTTGAAGTGGTCTTTGTGTTACCCTGAAGTTAATGTCGATGTATGTAGACCGTTTATCTTCGATACGCTTGTTGTCTGACTACTTGCGATCAGATCAATTCTCTTTTCCTCTTCTACACATCTTTGTCACTCATCTCAGCCTTTTCAGTCAGTATACTGAAGGGTTTACAGGAAATTCACTTATTGGTCTTTGTCGGTTTAATCTGATCACAGCGATTCTGTCGTCTAATCTTACTTCGCTGCCTACCGATATTTCCCCTCGCTCATATTCCGACAGTTGTTTGTTACGTAGCATTCTTCAGTTGAGTTAAATGTACCAACATTTCTGGAAAACTTGATGAGAAGTGCACAAAACGATAGGTTTTAATACTAAAGGACAAACCTTGAATTTCCCAATGAATTAATCTTTTATTCACCCAACTCACTTTGACATTATGAACATTTCACGCTCCCAGATCACGTTACAAAACATTCTCCGAAGTTCGTGCATTCAATCACGGAAATGAACCGAGATTGCCTGCCTGTGTGAACTCGGGTACGATCGTTACCAATCTAAAAGTTGTGAGAGATGGGAATGAGAAAATAATAGGTCTAGCTCAAGTGGTATTGTACACAGGGTAGTATGTTCGTCATTGAACCATCCCCCTCCCATATTAGTATAGCGATAGAAATATAGTATTCACTGGTGCGTAAGTCTAATCATGTTAGGGTTGATGAGTAACTAACCTGTAAACTACTCAACTTGCTTCCAAACAGTCGAGAGAGTGTCGGAAATGTTTGGTTGTTGATATTTCGTCGTTTACACAGTATAAAAAATTTACAAGGTAAGGCGCCAAGAAAATTGTGGGTTTAGTGGTCATAATTCACTGGAAGCACAACACCGGCGTTTTCGTTGTTGCAGCGCAGTATATTTGTGCCAGGTGAACTTCGATCTTATTTTCACCAATGAAGAAACAAATGCTTTGACCTTCGGACGCATCTAAGCTTGAAGTGAGTGGTCCAACTTACATCCACAAATGTATTGCTTTTAATGGATGTATACGTGGCCATCTGGTCGCTTTGTGTGAAAATACTTACGAGCGTACAACAACGGGGAGAATTTGCTAAGTTTAATACGATTGTGAGTCTTGAGATCAGATGCGTCATTTTGTGATTTTCTTGCAATTTCTTTTCAACGGCTGATAAGCGAAAAACACTCATGCAGGCACTGAATTTTCATTCAAAATAATATGCGTTCTCCACTCATTTCTTAGTGCCGTTCTTTCTTTTAAATTTCATGGCTTTCCACTGCAATTTTTATTTCGTCCGTGATGTTGTCAGTTTACAGCTGATAAACACTGGTCAACTGCTTATGTTAAAATATCGAGAAACACTATTTCTGTTGATATTGTGTCACTAACTGTCACCTGCTACAAATGCTAGACTATTTGACCTAGTTAAATTTTGACTGAGTGAGGCTGACAAACTACAGAATCGTACCCACACGAAACAGTTTTTTCCATCAGCCTAACCGCGACCCCAAGTGATATCCTCGGTCTAGACACAGTGTATTATTTACTATCTTACTAACACCAAGAATCAATGCATCTTCAGGTTCTGATTGTGTAAAGCTTATAGGACAATGAGTAATGATAACATCTGTCAAGAACAGTAACCTTTTCACAGGAAAGTGATTAAGAAAATGGACAGAAAACGAAGACTTAATAGACACTGTGTTTGCGGTGTCTTATTTCTAAGTCTGATTAGATGGGTGTCTGAATTTTCTGATCAGATTTGGGTTTACATGTCGAATGCAAGCCCAATAACGCTACGTGAGACTGTTGGTTAAATGTTGCGACCTCAGTATTTCCAAATAAGTCGAACAGATCAATCGAGTGAAGTGAGTTCCGTGTGGTACAGAAGAAAATGTGCAACTTCAACATGACTCAACAGACTATCTAAGCAATTGAACAAAAAAATGACGTGAAATAATTGGATGATAAGCATTCTGCCGCAAGTGAATCTAGATGGTGCAGAGAAAAACTGTATTCACTGAGTTTAAAAAAGTTTGGGAAACGCAAATATGGTTAGGACGGGAATGAAGTCTGAAAACAGACTGCATACCATAAATGCAAATGTATGCTTAGGTGGAAACGTAAATCTGTGGAGAAGCATAAGATACGCTATCCGCAAAAGAATCCAACACTCTCCTACAGTTAATAAACATATCAAACACACTAAACAAATCGTGTCAAACGGTTCAGCCATTTCTGCAAAGGATCCGGAAGTCAATATCATTTTCCCTATCAGAGGTCACAGAGGATGATTGAGGATAAAGCAAACACTCTTACAACATAAATTGCGACCATCTAGAAAACATGATGAACTCAACGTGGAACAAAGAAAGTTGAATATAACACCTTTTGTTTTCGAAAGTTTTAGAAGATGGGACTCCGAGTTCAGCAACAAATCAACGATGTTTGCACTGTATTATGACTGATAATTTCAGATCTACCGAATTTTATTTTGTTTCGCTGGATTATACTGGCTAATCTAATTCATTTACCATCCAACTTGTAGATGATATAACAGTTAAGTTAGGGTGGATTGTTTTTCGGACCCTAACATCGTATTCCATGCTTAATCACAAAATCCACCGTGGTACTCTCCAGTTTAGAATGTTCTAATGATTTTACAATATACTGAACAGGTGTGAGCACCGTTTAGACTGTAGAGATATTAATCAGTATGGCGATTAGTTATCCCACTCATCAAAGTTGGAAAGCAAATTGTTCCAGTGGCCTAATCTTTGCTAAATCGTCTCGTCAAAATATATTTACTACGAACAGCAGTTTGCTAGTCAATCCCAAATGGGTAAGCAGATGCTCACTATTGAATTATGGTCTAATTATTAGTTGCAACAAACAAAAGACAGACTGGTAGCTTCTATGATGTTATTGCTATAGAAAATGGTGACATTATCAAAATCGTTACAAGTGGTGATTGATTTTCCATCGCGTTTTATGTAAGTTCACTTAAAGTGGTCGAGGTCAAATTTGTCAGTTACTATCAGTTAGAGAATATGGAAGAACGAAAGTGGGTCCGTTAAAACTGATATGGCAGAAGAGTAGCCAAAAGCTGAAGTTCTCAATATGTTGCACAACAGTTATTGGGTTGAAGCGGGTGGCGGTAGAATTGTCCACGTGAATTCAAGCAGAGGAAACAAGAGCGAGATGGGGGTGACATCATGAAGATACATTTTCTATCCACACTTTTACACTGTAACTCACAAACATCATCTCAGTATTCTGATTTGTAGACAAAATCAAATCACATTTCCTTCTGACTGAGCAAAACCAAGCCCGACCGGGACAGCACACTAATTTATTCGACAATGATGCATTGTTGTTGATGCATACATTAGCCTGCTGTAATGAAAACCCAGGGTATCAGTTCCCTTCTTCAGCTAACTAACTCACCGAACAACTTTTGGCACGCGATTCTACACTGTGTGTGTACAAAGAAATATTTTATTCTCTGTGTGGTATTGATGGTTGTTTGTCAGCACACAACCACAAAACCTCAAGTTGAGCAAAATAATTAAAAACTTGATACACCTCCTTCGTTTTACGAGACAGACTGTACAGAGAAAATGGATCCAGCTGCAAATAAACTCTTCACGATAGTTTGTCACAGCGAATTTATCAAGGGTTTGTGAACAAACAGTAAAATTAGCTTACTGAAATTTCTTACACATTCACATTTACAAAGGAACCACATGAAAATTTCCATGTATTTTAGAGATATAGCATATATTGTGTAGTGTGAAAGCCGTCTTATATTCACATTTTATCTGAACAACTACGCTTTCAAGTTGGTTAATAAGTTTTGAGATTCCCTATTTACTTGGTAATTTTTGGGGCTTAAAAAGACTAATCACTTTTTAATACTTCCAACATCTTATCAGTTTATTTCAGCTTGCGATTAACTTCAAGCGTATACTCCAGGAGGAAGCTGTGTTTGATTAGTTTACTGCGAATATTTTCTAATATTTTCTTGAAACTACCGTGAAAACTGCATTCCTTCATTTCATTTGAAAATAACAGATATAGTATTCCACCTAGTACCACCGTAGTAACAAGTAGTTTGTGTTACAGAAGTGCTATATATAGTTCCATAAAAAACGGCTTGGTAGTTGTTCCCTCTTACAATTGTTATTTACTAGTTTAATGAACTCACTCTTCAGGAATCCCGTTCAACTGTACTTTATCGATGTAAGATCTGCGAGGAATACGCAGTTGATTTGGGCTCTCACGTGAATCAGAAACAGTGACTAGAAAAAGGTCGCTGAACATTGTAACAGTTATTATCGCGCTTCAACGTGTCCATCATACTAAGAAATGACATTCAAACCGAGATGTTTTCACTTCTGGCTTCGCTACTGCAAAATGATGAGTTCTTCCTTTCCATTTGTTGACAGCTAACGAGCTAAACAAGAATGTAGCGATGAGTTCAATCAATAATTCCTATGTAAATTCTGTCGCCGGTGCCGCGTTAATACGAACACAATCTGATCCAAGCATTGGCAGTAACGTGAGTGGGAAAAAATTGCGCAGCAGATTATCAGTGTTTCTGAACCAATGTCCAAAGGATAGGGAAAAAGAGGACCTATTTATAGTTGACCTCAAATACCAGACTGAAGAATGAATGACGAGAAATCATTCGCTATCCACTAAGTTCGACATGTACTCCAGCTCATAGGATAGTATAGTCGTATTCCGGTTCACGAGATTGACAGAATCTGTTGGGTCAAACGCAGGTAATAAACAACATCGGTATGACCCATCACTCCAAGTTGTCTCTCACACATCAAGTAGGCTGGAGAAAAGCAGTTGCCCACATTCATTTCCACCCATCGTACAAATGTTTACACACTCGCCTCCCGATAATCAATTCACCAAAGCATGATTGACAGAAAGAAGTTCACACAGCGTATCACATTTGTCATGCCCTCGGGAAATGCCCTAATTAGTGCTATGCAGTGTTTCAGTTCAATCGTGTAACGGGAAAACTAATTTAAACTTCCACTAGCAACTCGGTGATTATCGGAACGGCACACGTTCATTACACGCCAACCGTGTTCACTGATCGGAACATTTGTTTGTCCCACCGTTGTGACCTTGTTCAAAGTTTTGTTCCCCATTGTCTCCTCCAGTAACTGGTATGCAAGTTGCTTGACAATGTTGTTGCTCCGTCAACAATGATGCATACAGAATGTGAACAATGAGAGATGTTGTTAAAACTAGTGTTAACGAATGAGGGGAGTGANTTTGGTGGACTTACTCATTCCGCCCTCACTGAATGTCTGAACTCGCCGAAGTGTGGGTATGATGAGTAACAATTCTATTTAGTAGTTACTGTGAACTAATTGTGTCACCTAGTTTGTCTGTCAGTTCTGTTGGAAGGAGAGACAATTAAGCAGGCTTATCTGAGGTGAGGTTGTCAATATTCAGTTAATTAGTATATTGTGAATGGACACGTTCAAATTAAACCCACTGACAATCAGAAGGCAGTCTATGCTACCACCGGTTTCTACCCTATTAAGAACTGCCATCCCATCAGTTACAACTATTACCAAGCTTCCTTTCTCAACCAGAGATACAGTTAGTAGAACTTTTGTTTTAGTGTCGTGTTATCTTGCTTCATGGACAAAATCTCTGCCAGTGTTCAACTCATCTGCATCTATTGCACACTTTACTACCATATTGTTTCGTCTTCCTCCCTAATAAAGGCGCTACTTCCTGAGTTAGCTATTCCACTGCGATTTGGAGACTGCCTAGTTCAATTGACTCGTTTGTTTTCAACCTGATGACTATGGGAAAGCTTTCCGCCAACAAGCTTCGAACCGCATCACCTAATTTTTTCAAGTTCGTCCGATAAACGATGACAATCATCTCGAGCTGTTCTCTGACTACTGGTGACATTTCTTTCAAAAACTGACCAATCAACGTCATTGCGAATCCTGGTCCGACTTCGGCACGGCATTTGGCGACGTTGACCGAAGGGACACGGTGCAGACGAGGACACCACCTTCAGCGACGAAGCGAGCGCTCCGGAACCTCCACAGTTTCTCCTGACAGTCGCCAGGACCGCCGACCCCTGCAGTCAGCAGCCCTTTGAAGTCCGCTCATTCCAGCCTCTCAGAATCTCCTTGCGCCGCCTCCGGCACCGCCTTCACTTTGCTCTTGAGTAGCATCTGCTGGGCCTCCAGCTTTACCCGTTCGATCTTGAATCCGATCAGTCCAGCCACATCTTTGATATCCTGAAAGAAGTTACGGACGCCTCCATCCTCGAACAGCCGAGACCACGGGATCTTCAACCCTAATCCTGGTCATGACATCATCTGTTGTGAATGATGAACGAGGATGTTACACGGGCTGCTTATCCGGAAAACCAACACGTACGGCGTATGTTTCAAAACCATAACAAACGCAAACACTCACTTGCACACAATGCTAATCCATGAACGCCAAGGCTGCTGGTGCTAAGTTCGTGTATGGAAAACATTACTTCTTTTCGGACTATGTGCCTATGTATCATTCCTGTGTTCTCCCCTTTGGCTACTTCACTACATAAGTACATACATCCGCCTGATTACTGACGAGTGATGTAGTATGACTTTCCATCCACTACAAACTAGCTAAGACCTGGTTATCTGCGTTGGTGGATGAGGAAATAGCTGTTCTGTTCTTGCTGGATTCGTGCGACGAGTTGAAGGTAATATTCTGGCCAGAGATGGTTGGTTTGCAATATACGGAAATACTGATTCCCTGCTGACTGTTATTCTTTTCAAGGCAGCCTAGAGAATGGAAATAACGTTGTTCTGTTTCAGCTTTCTACGGGAGCCCGGCGATGTTGTATTGTGAGTTTTGGAAATATAAAACTTTGTTACAGACGTTTCGTTTCATGAGTGCGAGTGTGTATTTTACATATCGTCACCAAATTCATGAGCATCAAATAGTCCTTCACAATCTATGTTCTTGAATGTCAAATTAAAAGACTGGGTATTCTGGGTGCAATACGGGAACGTGTTGTTGATAAAATCGGGTTACCAGTATGTGTTTACACCCTCTTCCTGTTGCCAACTCTTATAGCGTAACCAAAAGTACGGAATCAGAAAATGATGCTTGGAGATGTAAGGGGGTTCATGCCGATGAGCATAGGGCCAAAACGGATTTGCCATGTTAGCCACATATTTGACCAGACTGACATCTGAATGACCAAAAATCAGAAACTCACTGACCGAATGTGGCCCGATTAACATTTGATTGCAGGTCAGGTGATCGAGTAGGAGTGAAACGGTCATTCACAATAGTCGAAATTCAGCCGCAACAGACGTCATGACAACGATATCGGCTTATTTGTACGACTTTTCCTGCGACGCAGAGAAGATTGAGATTAAACAGGGTTCAGGAGACACAACTTTGAAAGGTAGTGAATTCATATGTGCACCAACAGACCAATAATTTTCTAATGAAACTACAGTAAAATCGATGCAGCAGATTGCCGGTACACTTGTACCCAGATAAGTCACATGAAACCTGAAAAACCTTTAGTCGCTTAGTAATATTACACGTTCGAGTGGGGTAAGAAGACCGAAATTGTCTTTCATGTTGCATGCCATTTTTCTCTACAATCTTTCGATCATTATTTTCGGCCTGTAATGTAAGTTTGGTGTACTTAACAGTACATCTTCATGTGGCCATAGAATCTGGAAGGTTGACTTTTACGACGTGTTGCATTCTATTTGAGTCGCGTTTGTGACTGTCTCAGCCTTGATACTAATTAACATGCCTGCATTTTAAACTTGCTTATGCACGCGTATGTCCACGTCATCTTCGGAATTTAGCGCTTCGCGAATCACGTGTAATATTGCTACAGTGAACTTGAACAGCCCTAGCTATCTCTTACTGATGTCATCATGTGCGTGTTTCGCCTTTCTCCGTTACATGATTACCGCACGAGTGTGACTGTCACGCACTGACTACGCTTTTGAACGAGAGACGTAACAGAGTTGATTCAACCTCTCTAATCTGAGGTAAGTGGACGTGAATGTCAACTTCTTTCAATGATAACTTCTAACCTTTTACTTGCACTCGTATTGAAGCTCGCCCGCTTCGAAAAAAGACCTTTCCTTTCAGTCTCTTTCAAATGTTGTTGCACAGATACTGCTTCGTTGAATGGTCACAAATATAATTAAATTCGATATATCAGTCGTATGTTTACCGTGGCCTTTGGATAAGACTGGATATATTTGACCTCGGTTTTTCGATATGAATTGGACCCAAAAAAGTAGGTTCTAAGTCGATATTTAACTGATTGCAGAAAATTCATAAATATTTCCGTTTCTTCCGGCAACTGATTGCTGAACGATGGACGCGCATATTTATAAGCGGGCCGTTTGATGTGGGAAGCCATATAATTTAGGCTTGAAGTATGGTGTTCAGTTTTACACGATCTAACGAGCGTACGCGATGAGATCATTGTGATACCCCTAAAGTTTTTGCCAGCAGTAGGCATAAAGCTGTGCCAATTTTATTGAGAACTAACTCCGATTTTCAGTGACAACTTGGACCCAGCTAAAAGCTGTGTACGCCAACGATTATCGCAAATACGGTCTTGAAATGATACGTTTGTTGTTTTGAAGTAAGCACGACCATGATCTGTGAATCGTAACCAGTTTTATTTGTACGAAAGGAGCAACAAAATTCGGTGATCCCTCCTGATGTGTTTTGGAGTCCGTCTATTATGGACCGTCTCACTAGAGAGTCCAGGTCATTGTAGTGTTGTGGTGTTTCTACAGGAATTCACTGAACTAAAAATACCACTCTTAGGTCCAGTAAACAACCACAGATCCGATCCACATTTGATTGGATGTTGTTTCAACAGAAAACATTGCATTTTGTATGCAGGTCTGTCCACATAATTTAAACCCAGTTTGCTCATGACAGTTGGTTTGATCATTCTGCCACAGCCCGGGCTGATCTGCATCCTGTTTTCAATCCTTACTGCGTTCAAATGAAAAAGGTGACATCCGTGCGTCCGTCCGAACTGTGAAGAAGTGATAGAGTATGGATATGACGTGACCTTCATGTTCTTGAATTATACGTAAATCATACATACGTAAATTTTCGATTTCAATGTACTACTGCTTGTAACTGTTGCTTGAGGATTCCGTGACACTCTTGACATAGTACCCAAGCGATTCCGCATCAAACGAACACTATCTGATGGGTATGGTCGGTTGTACGTAACAGCGGGTCACTCTTTCGTGGAAGCGTAATACACAAAAATCTGTATTCGTTTGCCGTCAACAGATATTTGTACCGTTCAGAAGCGGCATGTCAAATTCAGCACCAATTGATGTTCAATGATAAACAGATTGGGAACAACACAACGTTTCGAGCAAGTTGTAATACTCTACGTTTCAACCACCTCGGGTGGCCTTCCTCAGGAGTGTTGTAATCGAAATCTCATTAAAACATTCCTGAAGAAGGCCACCCGAGGTGGTTGAAACGTAGAGTATTACAATTTGCTCGAAACGTTGTGTTATTCCCAATCTGTTTATCAATAACATGTTAAACACGATGCCCAAACTATTCAACCTCATTCGTACTACATTTGGTGCGGATATCTTACAACTGGTGTTCAATGATGTTCAACACACAAGTTGTAAATAATTATTTAAAAACACCGAATCGTGTTCCCTATTGGCAAGTTCTGTACTGTTCATACATGAACTTCACAGTCTTCCTCCAGAACTGAATAATACTTTAAATTGGCAAAAGTTGATAGATCTTCTTAGTAACCAGTTTCTTAGAATGATTACTGTATACGTCTGACATGATGAACGTAAGACTAAATTTTACCGCTCACAGTGTCGAAAATCTACCCCTTCATTGGGGTGCCGGTAGCTTGCTTTACATTAGATCTGCATCTAATCTGTCCAAAGGAGATTATATGTTTACCCTATTTGAGGATTACGTTACTTATTTTCGGACGTGTGTAAAACTCTGGCGTACCCTCTATATGTTTTGTCACTTAACTTGTATTATAATATGTCAATATATCCTTCATATAACATATACAACATATGGAGTGTTACTATGCCATGCCAGGTCCGTTATATCATTTCTTTGTATTGCATCGATTTGTCAAATTGTGCGGAATATGTTAAAGGATGGGTACTGCACCTTACGAAATATCTGGCTATGTATTCCGATGATGTGAATTCTGTACACTAGAAGCGTTCTGTGTGAATGGATTGTCAAACACAGGGTAAGTTTAATGGGCCAAAAGTGTCCATTTTACTGAAGGGTTAAATAAAGACACTAGTTGTGCTGCTGCAGTTGTTGTGTCACCTCAATTTCTTTTTATCATGAGTCAAAGAACTACTTTGAGTGAGGCTTGTTAGTTCTTCATTCTTACAGTACTTGACTGTGTTGTGGTTTGTTCCCAACCACAACCTCCTAGTCCGAATCAAACACTGCCAATCGTGTTTCATCGGCGGTGAGTTGCTTTAGTCTCCAGTGCTTCCATCAGTGTTCTGCCGGAACGAAACCAAAGACTTACAAGAAGCTAGCTTTGAATGTGGTAGTTATTCACTGTATTTGAGATTCACTTCAGTTCACAGGATAGTATAGTCGTATTCCGGTTCACGAGATTGACAGAATCCGTTGGGTCAAACGCAGGTAATAAACAACATCGGTATGACCCATCACTCCAAGTTGTCTCTCACACATCAAGTAGGCTGGAGAAAAGCAGTTGGCCACATTCATTTCCACCCATCGTACAAATGTTTACACACTCGCCTCCCGATAATCAATTCACCAAAGCATGATTGACAGAAAGAAGTTCACACAGCGTATCACATTTGTCATGCCCTCGGGAAATGCCCTAATTAGTGCTATGCAGTGTTTCAGTTCAATCGTGTAACGGGAAAACTAATTTAAACTTCCACTAGCAACTCGGTGATTATCGGAACGGCACACGTTCATTACACGCCAACCGTGTTCACTGATCGGAACATTTGTTTGTCCCACCGTTGTGACCTTGTTCAAAGTTTTGTTCCCCATTGTCTCCTCCAGTAACTGGTATGCAAGTTGCTTGACAATGTTGTTGCTCCGTCAACAATGATGCATACAGAATGTGAACAATGAGAGATGTTGTTAAAACTAGTGTTAACGAATGAGGGGAGTGAGTGGATTATAATCAAGCAGATGTTAAATATTTTCGGCACAATAGCGGTTGTCGTTTGTTTGTTCATCATCATACAAGTTGCATTTTTCATGTTAAGATTATGCTGTTGTTAATTGTGTTGTTGTATACTACCTGATCCTTTGGAGTGGTGTTATTGATTTACTTTTCGAGGGTTTGATTTTGGATGTTGAATGTGTGGAACTAACAAGTTGTTGGATGGAATTCTGTCACACATGCAAATCATGGGCAAGCTCCGTGGATGCTTTCATTCTTTCCTCTTTAGTGGCTAACAAGGTCCCTTTTGCAAGCATGATGAAATGTGCTCCGTTACAACTTGCTTGTGAAGTACTGTACATTATTGTCTTGTGATATACGCTCGCAAATCTGCACCCCATATCACCCGGTTTCTTTTTCAGCCTTGGCCGTTATAGGGTCGAGGGACTCCCCAAGTTTGAGTTATCAAATGTTGTAATTCGATTGCCTCATTGCTGTGTGATTCTCAGTCGTTCGACTGTTTTAGCTTTAACATAAGGACGAGTAAAATTGTTTACTCTGTATAAACCTCTCATTTGTGTTTGAAACCTCATGCACTCCTTCGTTCGTTGTTAGAATGAAATTCATTGACTAAGATGTTAGCGAAGTTGAGTCAGACATGTGCGTGGTAATGTAACTAGATATGGTCTTTCCTGGAACAACTTGATCTTTGTTGACTGGAGACCTTTAAACAATATGCCAACAGTTTTGGTTTGTACGTTGGAACAATTTTCAGCTGTGTACCTTTATTCTTCTTACCTAGGATGCCGCTCAGTTGTCTTTCGTGTTCTCGTTAGAAAATTAATTTCCACATTTTCTGAACTCTTAATTTATGACTATCTCCCACACATCCAAAGTTCGCTTGCTTTCATTGCTGTGATCGAATTCACACCGTTCTCGTTGTTTCTGGTCGTATTAATATGTGATTTCCTCCTACTGATGTACTATGTATTCAACAGTCCACTTCAATATTATCTAAAGTGAACGTCGAGAAGTGAAAGACTTCTGGACTCCATCCACAATCTCATACCCTAAACATTTGGACTGCTTTAGATCATAAGTTGTTACGAACTTTACTGTCAAAGATTTTTCTTTCTCGATGTAAAAGCATTTCTTGTTTCACGCTCTGGTGTCTACAGCATCCCCCATTGTTAAATGTATATATGTATGCCACCGATTGTATTTCTCTTGAACAATAGTTTTGGTCTCATGACAAAAGACCGCAAACATTTTTTAATGTCCACTAGGCATTTATTAACTGGGAACTCTATTTCTCATCCCATTCTCACTGCATGTATTTTTTTCAACTATTGAAAGTTTGTAGGTCGATTTTCACTTTCTTTTCCCCCAATATCAGTCGTCGTCTATTCGCAGGCTTTCTTTCGGTTTAACCAGGTCGTTGCATGAATCCACGTGTCAGTCCTTATGTCTACGACTCTTCTCGCATCATTTACTCCGCATACTCTCCCAGTGAACTCAGGAAACACAAGAATGAACTGGAAATGAATCAATGGCTCTCTTATTGTGACGTTTTTTGGTAGATATGGTAACGACTTAAAACCTGATGGGGAGAAATAATTGGCCTGGGCCATTCGTCATTTCGAATATGAACGTCAGAATGGTGTATGAATGAATGTCCACTGTTGAAAAGAAGCGGCGTTTGTAAAGCCTTTGATTAAAAGTGCTGTGGTAGGTGATCAATTTATTCGGTCGCTAAAACGAACTTTCCCGCTTCAGCGCTGCTGTTTACGTTTCATCTGCAAAACAACCTGCCAGTCCATGACCAATCAGTGCTCTCGTATTTATCCCCATACTGCTGTTCTGCTACAGCAAATATCGGTTGTACAATGACGGGCTTGTCAAATATGGCCAAACAGCTTCATTCAACTTGGAGTTTAAAAGGTTGTCTTAACTAAATCACTAACACTATTGTTGCACATCTCGTCGTCGACAACCATCGGATAGACGTCGCTATCGCTCAACTTGACACAGTCCGTCGAAACCTTCTACTGACCGCCAAATTGACTGCAACCAGATTACACAATCCTGACTCCCTTGGCACAGCTAAATCACAACCGCCCTAGCTACATACCTTGACTGCGTGAAGTAACATTCAGTCAACGTACGCTCCAGGTTCAACCACTTATTATATGCAGCCTAACAGACGTTTTTCTTGTCATTTCTCGGCAATCACTCCTTTGATTTGGCAGTTTGTCTGATGATGTGTTTTGATGCAATTGCAGCAATTGCATTTGAGTAAAGAAGAATTAGAGAGAACAGTTGTTCGTCACATCGTCAGCTCTGATTTACTCACAGTTTTTTAACTGTTTTGTTGATGGTTTGAGTATGTAATTGCTGGTTACTACTTCGCGAAATGTATAAGGTTATTCAATCTCCACAATTCTGATTATAGTTGAGTAATACTTGATGTGAGGTACTTCAAGAAAGACATTTCGATAATTCTTTTTAACATTGATTATGATCAATGTGGTCTATTTCAGATTGCTATCGTAACGTCACCGTTGCCAGATGGACTTGAAATTCTATCAACAGCGCTAATTTTCTGACAGTTCACTTCCTACAACTTAACCGGCTTTGCTTCGATTTGCAATTATCAACGTGTAGTGATCGTTGCAAAAACACACCTGTTACAGAACTTTGCTCGTAAAACAAATCATGGTTGCGGACACAGGTTAAAAAGTCACACTAAGCATGATTTGAATATTTGAGGCAGAACTACTTGGTTTAATACGCCAAAACACGGATCTGTAAGTTAATATTTTGCAACGAATAATGAGGTCTGAGATCATTAAACTTTAATGTCTCAATCCCAACACGACGCATTGATCAAACGCGTTAATATGCTTTGCTAAGGATTTATGGGCTGTGAAACAGTTCAGAATAACTCACTGAATCTGGCCTCTATAGTCAATTTTTCCATGCCAAGTGTGCAAATGCTGATAATCAACGCAACTGTTAGTAGTAAAATGCCAATATCTCGCTTAAAACACCATGGGCATTTACGTCGCCTTTTAGCACTGAGCTTTAGCATTCTCTTTGGATTGCTGACTTGACTGTTATGTGAACTTTTGCATATCTGATTTAACAGACGAGTCGGACACACGTGGTTCCACGAATACGTTGACAGCGATGCTAAGACATTTTATTCGGAGCAATTGACCGTAACATACACTTGAGCAACATACAATGAGTATGACTCTGCTATCCCTATGAACATCAATATATTGTGAATCAGTTTTCGCCTCCTCGTGAATGGCTTAGCCAATATCACGTTACCTTGTGGTTAACGCGTTTTGTCTGGTCAAGCCAAACCACTTACACAGCCAGTCATACTGAATCCATAGTATGCCAAATCACGGATGAAGAGTTCACCTTGGCGATTCTTAGATTCCGTCTTTTCATTCGGAACACACTTCGCATCGAGAAAGGCAGGTTTTTGAAACTAGTTTGTAAGGTTGTTTACAACAGCAATAGCGAATTCGCTTTAAATTTCGTTCTATTTACAGTCATCAGAGAGAAATTTAAAAATTTAATGGCTACACTTCTATTAACAAGAACTAAGACTATAAATGCAAATATGTCCTGGACGAGCCTGAATGCCGAGTATGCCATTACACGGATGTGTATGCTTTTATTCCCGCTCTTTACAAACATATTTTGCGACGACAAGAGACCATCAATCAAACTCTATTAGCCTCAGTCACCTTGGTGGTTAACTGTTTCTGAGTTCCATGAATACCTGTATCCCGAATGTTCTTCATGACCCTACGATGTCAAGATCCGATTTCACGGTTGTTGGCCTCCATATTAA
This sequence comes from Paragonimus westermani, assembly GCA_008508345.1. Taxonomy (NCBI): domain Eukaryota; kingdom Metazoa; phylum Platyhelminthes; class Trematoda; order Plagiorchiida; family Troglotrematidae; genus Paragonimus; species Paragonimus westermani. The sequence continues at coordinate 45,908 of QNGE01004229.1, forward strand.
ACCGTGCAACCTACTCACGATCAAGTATAACAAAATCTGGTTGGTGGTAGAAAGTGCGAAAATTCAACTGTCATCTTTGAAATCCTTGTGTCAAAGAAAAGCACATCGAGAAAGCTGAATAAAAAAACGGCTCTAGCTAAGACTGTACGCGGCTGCTGATAACTTTCAGTCGTGCAGAACATCGCACACCGTTAACAACCAGTAACCCTTTTGTTTGAATTAAAGGGCCGCAGAAAAATATGACCAGCACAGTTTACTCTGTTCGAATCAATGAAAGGATGAGTATGTACGTTTCTACCTAAGCACACTCTGCATTCTAAGCGGAGATTTGGGATATTCTGAGACAGAATTGGTGAATCGTAGATTTAACCTCCATAGCAAACTTGTGGTCAGGATTTCATCGGTTTCAATGGTATACTGACCAAATAATCCGTTTGTTCTTCCTGTACACTCTATAGTGATATCATATATGTTGATTCGCCAGGTGCTATCGTGTTATTTTTTGTAGAGAAGCTAACATCCAAACATTTGCTTTGACAAACAACTAATATTACTCTAGACAAACTGAAAGGGGTCTGACGAAAAGGCTGTTAGGTGTCTATCCACCATAAATGTTGAATGAGGCATATTCAACATTGCTGAAGATAAACAGTGACTCCAAAACAATTCCCTTATAATACGTGTGCTGAATCTGGAAGCGCTTACTTCTGTACCCTAGTGTTTACTTACATATTGTGTATTGGTTTAAACAAAAAATTATAGATGTGGACTGAAAAGTTCATTTGTGTCATACGATTCCATCCATGTTGTTATAGATTATGATTCAACTTACTGCTTCAAAGTGAGCCGTGAAGAAGTTTCACTTAAAGAATGTGCCAGTGAGCTTGAGTATGCCTTCGATCCTGATTAAACAATTAAAATGCTGACTTCTGAAAATGTGAAAAATAACATCTGTTGAACCGGTTCAAAAATGTTGAATTCGAACGGGAAGATATTATGGGCAGATTTGTTACACTGAGATTTTAGAGAATACATGTATTTTCGGATTGAAAATTTTATGCGGTTTGTTGGTTTCCCGATAGAAGACCAGCTCAAACTCACCAGCAACAAATGGTTAATACGTAATCGAATACCCCCATGATTGTCGTGATCATTTAGGATAGATAAGCTAGGGTGGACTGAGCTTGGTCAACTGGTATCACAATTGCAAGTTGTGCAATTATTCCAGTCGGCTAAAAAACAACATTAATGTTTTCATTTTATAACAAGATGTCTGATAAAAGTACCCTTGCGATGTGTCACATCTTAACGGAGTTGCCGATCTTGTTCAAAGCATCAGCTGAAAAATTTGTACGGATATACTTCAACTTTCAAAACAGATCAAAGGAAACTCCTCAGAATTAGTTGTACAACAGAACTAGTGAAGAGTATAACACGACTTGAATGGAAGCATGCTTGTACTGTAATGATTGGCCATTTTTAGATTCCGGAAAATTAAAAGGTAGAGAAGTTTTTGAAAAGTTGCGTGTTGTGTGGAGCGAATTTATGGAAGAAATGGCCTGCGTACGCGTAATGAGGAGTGTTATTCCCTGTCATTAATGAGAAACAGTGTGGAAATGGGAGATGATGTATAAAGACATGTTATATATTATGTCTGACAGTTAGCTGTAAATGAAAATGTTCTCAGACCAGATAGGCTTAGCTTAATAAACTTAGCTAAACATACACTTTACTCTGACATGACCATTTGAGTGTGTTAGTCTGGTTTGTACAGCCTGTCCTTATCTCAAAGCCGTTTTTTCCTGTCTTTAAAACTACGACGATGCACTATGCTCACACTACACGCACCCCAATAAGCGTAGTTCAAGTGACGTTCTGAGTGGTATTCCACATTTATTTGTCTAGCTCCACAAACACCTCACTCTTTGTTTGCTGTATCATAGGTGGCCTTACAAATTTGTGGTGGACCACCTGATACCGATCTGCTGGAAGTCAGCTTGTTCTGTACACTGTGCTTTCCATGGCTACGTTGCCTCTGTCGAACTAAGTGACTTACTTTCCTAGACAGTGCTGTTTTGTGTTCAAAGCTGTCGGTACTTCGAACAGCTCGAGGATGAGGGTCGCATGAGATTAAGAGATGTTGAATGAAGGTGTCCGGACGTTTCGAGAGCTTGGTCGTGGTGTGACACTGGTAACCTTACGTAGACTGGTGTTGATAATGATGAAAATCGTATTGCGGCATCATGGACGTCCTAGAAAAACCTGATGAAACTGTCTAAAACGATATTTTTGTTGCGGTATTTGATAGTCGCGCTAAAAATCTGAAAGTTTTGCTACTGATCAAATTAGCTTGAGCACGAAACGAACCTTTTTGTGTTTCTACCATCTATCAGTTGTTAAACAAGACGAGAAGTGAACATAATCAGGATTTTCAATGAGGTTTGCGTCTTCCGATGGGTGTTTATGACCATGTTTTGCATCAATGAGGTCACCCGGCAAAGAGATATTGAGAAGCCTGCACAAAAGATTTGGTAAAAAAAAGGGCTGCATTCGTGGCCTCGGTCAGTAGCAATCCTAAGTGTAAAACACCAATGAAACCGCAGTGGCCTTCGAGGACACTACTAACGGTATGATTGCTGTTGTGCGAATCAGGTGTGCCGGTATGAAAAGCAGCCGAGGCAGCGGTTCAAAACGTTCAAACATAAAGTGATTTACAATTGATATTTTTACTAGGCATGTCGGTGGTTATTTGGATTGATTGTGGAGTTTCTTATATGCATTTTTAGAGGTTGAAGAAGTGGTTGGAGGACGCTTGACCGATAGGGGACGGGTTACTCCTGTCTAGAAAGGGATGGCGCTAAACCATCGTCACTGTTATTCGTACCTATTGTTTGTGTAATAGAAGGCATAGCAAATACTTATGAACATATCGTATGGTAAAGAAATCATTATATTGTATGCTCGTTTTCTAACAGATGTGGATCTCTTGATAAAATTGACGCTTGGGATTTTGTCGATAACATACGGTTTCATAACACTTTGGAAATATCAGCAAGATCACACTGGCCACATGCGACGACTCGTTCTTGAAACACTCTCTCTTAATGCAGTCCAATGACGGGGAAGACAGTGAGTTAATTACTAAAGGTAAAGACTCCTAATCACTTGTACAATATTGAGCACAATATAATTATAATACTCTGACCGCATGGTCCTCGTATAATTCCATAACATCTCGGAGATGAGATGAGGAAACAGAACATGTTCAACGCATGCAAGATTCAGTTAGACAGCAACATATACAACCCGCCAACCTGTTGGTAAATGAATCGAACATGTACTGCTAGATATTAGTGGACATTACACGAGTGAACGAGAGAACACAAAACAGTCGCATCCGCACAATTGATCTCCGTTGATATACTCTAGAAAACAAAACATTCAGCGGTGTTGAATCTGTCTTCTGATGCAACTTGACTGTCAGAAAACCGCATTCATGGTGAGCAAAATCTACCATCTTTCAAACAGATGCCGCCCGGATTATCCAGTGGAACGCCCACGATTCCTAGTTTCATGATCCACTTGGAGAAAAAACTGAATATTTTGACAGCAGGTGTAAAGAATATTGTGGGGCGTAATCAAACAGGCTAAGAACATGCCGTGCACCTAAAGAATGTCCTAAAATGGGTTCTTAAAGGTGACCTTTTAAACAAAGCTGATAAGCTACAAATCGAATGGTCTTTGTTAGATTTACTCGCACAAATATTAGGACAAAATGAAATCAACCCATCATCAGAGAAACTAACTACGTGTAAGGATGCCCTGGTTTTGAATTCTGGACAACTTCCCCGAGAATTTCTTGTACGAGTGGGATATGAAAATTGGCTGTAAAGAACATTCAGACCTTAATTTCACGTTTATTCGAAATGAAATTCTAGCGGACCGATATTACCATGATGGCTTTCAAATAGACGTACTTGAAAGGTACGTGCATCAATTGCCACTCAACGCGCTGAATCCAATGAGAACGTTTGTTGTAAAAACAGATGCCGATAGCCGTGGTGCTAAGGTAAATTTTTCTCTAAGGTAATGATCTATCTGACAAGGATCGGATATGTTTTGTCGAACTGCTTCCGAGTTACGAAGTGTTGGTATCAGCAATGTGTGATGTTGAAAGGATAGAGAAGCGATGAAAGATCTCAGACTGTGATTATGTTGCAATTCACAAAACTTTATTATTCAGCAAAATTCTCAAGAACTATGGCACAATGAAGATACCCTAACGTCAGGCCGATTAAAACAAGAAGCATAATGGCCAAAATTTGAAAACGATTTGATGACATTCAGACCGGAAACTTAGTTGCCTACAAAGAGCTCATCGTTAGAAGCAACTAATTTGTCTTCGAACTCAGAGAACTATGATTAATTTATACTTTGGTTCTACATCGACTAACCACACGCTCGTGACCAACATGTGCTCGTCAGGACAGAACATTTTGCCTGCTAGATTTAGGCGGTCGAAGTTTCAGATCAGGAGGTATCCACAGCAGAATACTTATCAAAGAAGCACAGTTTACTCAATCACAGCTTACCAGGAGTGATTCTGACGGACCAGGGTTCAACTTTTGGAAGAAAAGAATCCCAAACGCGTAGAACTATTTGGAATCAAACTTGTTAGGACCGCTGTGGATAACTGGCGAACTAAAGAACTCACCGAACACGAAGACAAAATGGGCAAGGAGTAGTTGGCAGCCAAGGTTTGCTGCTCAGAAGTGGTATTATGTCTGGTGGTATCTTCTCGCTCAGTCTTTATTCAGGCGAGCGGGAAAAGTTCTGCATTTCGGTAGAAGTTTACAAGGTTTACTTGCCCACATTCTTGTACAGTAATAGAATGGGACCCAAGTACAATGTATCGCCTGAATAAATAATTGGCAAGAGACGAATGAAGAAACTAGGTTGAACAAATTTGCGAGCGCATGCACGCAAGCACTCAGTAACTCAGAAAACCCACGAGGCGGATAGTTTTACACTAGCTGGAATATTCAATATAATACATTGATGGTGGTGATCAGGGCCCAAAAATCCGTTGCTCATACAGAACGGTTCGCGCAGGTACAACGTGTATGATTGGATGGAGCGGTGAGGAGAAATGTGTACTGTCATAAATTAACAAGGTAATTTGATATGCCTGAATAACACCTGAGAAAATCATCAACTCAGGAGTCAGCGTTTTCTCGGTTAGGTATATTTCAAAACTAAGCGAACAGGGGTCATGAAACTTAAATTTGAGTTCAGTACTAGTGAACAGTATGGCGCTCAGCATGAACAAAGATGCCTGCCTTGAACTTACTAACAGTCCTCGACTTAAGGACTGTTGAACAATGAACTAGTCCTCAAAAACGATCATGTAGTCTGAAGGAAACCTTAGACAAGAGAACCTAGCTTTGTAAGCGTGATATTGGATAATGAGAAGTGTCGACCACCCAACGAGGTGATTGTGGTTGAGATGGGGTACACTTACATGTGTTTGACTTCGTGTTTGTAAATGAACAGAGAACAGCCGGATAATCCGATTGTGTGAGAAAAATTTGCGGGAACCAAACTTGCAGAAAATAAATGGCTGTGGCCACGTATACATCTCAATGCGGTAATCATTTGTGAAGCGCCTGTTACAGAATACACCAGTTAATCACGCTTTCTGACTGCGGAATCTCACTTAACGTTGATCAGTTCTCTGTGTACGGTCAACATGTCGACGTCTACCTCACCTTGACATCAAGAATACTGCATCAGCCATCACATCCTTTGATACAAATTTCACTTACTTAGTTCAAATTGTGATCTTTGAGTGCACTCGCTGTAGCTAGGACTCCGGATGGATAGTCCGAAATGCAAACAAAATTCTTACAGTCTTATGGTAAGTTCGATCTTGAGCACACCGTCTTGTTCTGTCACGACAACGTTCTCAGCAGACTGACACAGCGAATACACAAGTGTTGCTAGTTCGACTTACCAATTAATCAGCCAACTGAACAACATTGAAATGGATTGCAATCTCTATCGCAAATGCGAGCAAGTCGTTGCCTGTCAAAGTGAGTTTTCTCAACGCGCACTATCACGATTAGTGTCTCCATGAACTTCACCATGTTTAATTTAAAAAGCCTCGCTTCTTTTTCTTCCTTATTATTCTAATCTGTTAGTCACCATCCAACAGGAAGTCAGTAGTACATCGGCGTCGTAATTTTTCACCAACTTGTAGAAATACAACTTCTTGACGCGTGAATTATCAAAAACCCCTTTTTGAAACACTGGGTTACCTTGACTTAGTTAATGAATTGTCTGCTGGGTTCGCGATTTAAAAGACAAGGTAAAATGCTACCACCTCTTGGTATGATTATTCGGCAATGATTAAATGGAGCAAGGACTCCCAACTTCTACTCACCGAATGACTGTGGTGTATAACGGTGGCAGAACCAGAAGAAAAATTCGATCCCCGTCAACATTTTTTCGCCTGGTCCTAATCCTGAAACGTTCGTGTAGACACATATAGAAGCCTTACAGGAGTGGATAGGCAGATGTCTGGAGAATCAGTACGATTTTGTTTCTGTGGGTAATAATCTTTTGCTGACGTGCCGTGTAATGTCTCAGGGCTTCGCCAAAAGTATACCATAAAATGATCTATATCCCATAATTTGAGCTGACTTGACATCACTCTTGAACGCTTCTGACCTATTCTTACTCGACTGGAATTCACTTCAAGGTGACCCAACGGTTTTCTTCGGATTCCTCCATCAGAGTATCCGGAGTCATTCAAAATGACCGAGTCTTCCTGGTACAGTAGAGCACAGGCAGAAACAAATACATCATGATGAATACACAGTTGTGTGCAGAAGATTAGAATAATTGGCTCTCCAACCAAATCGGGCGAGCAAGCATCAAATAACCAACGTAGCTGTTACACACTTTAGAGTAGAAGGGAAAACTTAGACTGAACAGGATCCCACCCTGAATGAAACTGCCATGACATAGGTGTGCGTGATAAGTGTTCGGTTGCCAAGCTCGGTCAGACCATATGTTAGTGTAAAATATCGTACACTGCTAGAATTTTGGTGTAATCCGTTTTCCCCTTCTGTTTGTCCTACCAGCGATATTTTTGAGTGATTAACGCTGTAACTTCTTACATTATACCATACTAACAGCCGATCATGTATAAGTTGTACCAAGGTATGCTAAGCCTGAAAGGTACTGAGTTAAAACTGTGTACCGTCCTCAGGCAATTTTGGTCGCTACGGATCAGGAGTTCATGCCGTCAGTGGATGAACAGAAACATGTGCAAAGCATTTAGTCGATTCAGTTTACGTGGACATAACAGTAGGTTCTAGCTCTTGAGCTGTAGTATGAAACTTCTTTTGAGAAATTCGATCGGTTACGAACACAAACACAATTCAGGAATTCGTGAAATCGAATGAAACAGAAAATGTTGAGTGGTTTTGAATAGAATTCACGAATGGCATTTCATACTAACTCGTGGTCTTTGCAGCGTCCCGGCAAGGTAGTCTAATGTCTGATCATTGTCAGGCTCTCAGACAACTGAGATAGACGAAGAATGTGATTTTTATTCAACCAATTGAACGTTCCAGTAGAATACCACGAAAGAAACCTATTACGGGTCAGAAATACCAGATATACTTACAGTAACCTGTTAATAAAATAACAAATCCAAACGAACTGCAGAATTCGACATATTCTGAGTGTACAATAAAGACACATTTGATGATACTGCAAGCAATGATGGCAAAATGTGTGAGTGGAATTCCTTCTTTGTTCACTGTGGGTCATACTGATGAACCAGCCAACTTATATGGAGTGGTATTGCGTAATCGAGATTCAAGTCACTTGCGTGTTCCGAAACAGTGTTGGTCAGTAGTTACCGAGTGACCTTGCACGTTTACAAACTATCGATACCGTCAGTTGGATTGTTTCGAAGCTGACACAATACACTTCTCCAATGTAAAGGCCCATGTGGGTCGCTTACAATGTTGATGCTACCCTGTGTTTATGCTTCGACTGAATATTTGACTCTCCCAATGGTCCAACACCTATCTTTCATGTCAGAAGCGTGAGATTTTATTCGTTGGATGCACGCACCGAACTATACACTCTAATGTCGTACTTGTAACTGGATTAAAAGTATCGGGGAGAAAAATTAGATCCTTAAATAACCAAAAGCATTGTGATCGGTGGTTGCATAGCAAAACTGACCAGTCAGTAAAACGGGAAGTGTATAATACTAGTTCACCGTTTCTTGCTCGCTTTTAAAAAACCATACTGAATTCGTGCAGTGCTGGTCAGAATCGGAATCCAGGAGTGCATTTATTAGTTCAATTCGACTGAAAATACTCAGGGATGATTTTACAGTCCTGTCACTCATTTCTATGGCATTCTTTTTCAGGGTATTGAGAGAATTCCGTTAAAATCAAATGAGATATTTCACCAATTGATAACCTTTTGTAGTTCAAGTCCTAACGCGTACAGTAAGATCAAGATCAGCAGAATTTCCCTGATACTTTGTTGGAAGTATAGGATTGTATCAAATGTTGTCTGAGACAAAGTTTAGTTGTCGCTCATAGATCACAATATTTCAGAAGCCCCCCGGTGGTACCAAACAACCTATATTTATAAAACGATCCCCACAAGTTTTATGGAACTGCCCACAAATTGATTGAGCCTAGAAGGGTAGGGGAAACGTGTTTGTAATTTTGCTGAGCATGCGTGCAACACTGATTTGACACCCCTTCAGTAAAATAAGTGAAAATAAAATAATTTTACGCGAATACATGTAAGAATTTGCGATAATTGCATTTAAAAGTATGATGCGATAAGCTAAATTCGAGCAGGTTGCAGACAATTCATAACTTGACGCAAATTTTTTTGATAATCTATTCTAAAGCATTCGCCATTAGGTACAGTAGTTCATTAACTCTGTTTTGCGTCCTAGTCTCCTGGTTACTTTGTAAGATTACATATCTACCATACTACTGTCAACCGCATCAAAATAGTCACGCAGTGAAAAAATTGTGGTAGAGTCACTGAACTCTAATGAACTAAAGGTTAGTTAATCTACCCTGAATTTCAGCGAACATGCGAATTTTCAAGGACTTAAATGCTGCGAGAAATAAACCTATAAAATGTAACAAGTTATTGGAAAAAAACCCCAGTACACCCGAATGGCCAATATCTCCGATGTATGTGTCTGACGGTAACGTGGTAATACGAGACACGCTTTCAATCAGTTTGAAGTTCTAGGGAGAGAACAGGTCATTACAGCGGTAAACTTATTCAGTAAAATCAAACGCACACCCAAAATGTCAGCTTCGAAATATCGTGCACTTTCGACTGGATGATTAATTAACCTCTGGTATTAACCACACTGAATTTAGGGAGTAATCACCAAATTTGTATATACAAAGTTTCCACTTCCTATAGCCTGTCTGTGAACGATTGTGGTGCACGATCAGTCAACTAAGAACCAACAAAAGCATACCATATTACATGTCGATGTATAATCTTTCCTCAAGTCACCATTCCTTCTGGTTCTTATGCTGGTGCCCGGAAAATCCTCCACAACTCAAACGCGAATCCCTTCTCTACAACTTGCTTCAAATTTGTACATAATGCGTCAAATTGGTTTTTGGTCCTAACTGCCTGCAACGTATTTCCGTTCGTCTTAAATACATGCTGAAATTTCAACATATGCCAACGGGTATATTCCTGTGCTAAACAAGTCAGACAACTTTCTGACAGTTTTGATTCACGTTCATTTGATGTGGAATTTTTTAATTCTGCACACTTGTATAATCATTTATATATTAAAATTAGTAATCAAAGCAAGTTTATTGTGAACACTGATAAAGTAATGTCCCTCGTGTCCCAGCCTGTCTTGATCAAGTGTTGTTCCGGACTTACACTTCGGATTAGTTCTATCTTAATCTCGATCAGGAATTGCTTATCACTGGAATGTGTGTCTACTTCCTACACGAGGCTCACAGTAGGTTGAAACCTCTCATCACTGAATTTCAGCTTGCCATCCTTCAGTCAAGTTATTTAAAGGCAACGCATATGGATTCCATACGTCAAATTCCGAACAGCGGATTTAATTTCACAATTGTGGAAAATCAGGAAGCGCAAAAACCACATCTTTCAAAAAGTGGAATGAACAAAAATGGCAGGTTTCTAAAAAGTGTTAGTGTCCTCCACGGACTGCAGGATTCTAAGCCAAAACTTCTTAACAGTTTCGTGAACACAGGCAACACTGAACCCATTCAGTCACATACTGCTGTTAGTGCACTGCAAACCTCTGATGACACAAGTTCCGAGCCTACAATGATGATCGTCTCATGGTAAAGTAAAGACGAGTAACCAGTGGTTACACTTAACCGAAACCCGAGCAGGACTCACGAATTTTATATGGATCGTGGATAAACTTAAGGAAAGATTTAAAAGATTTTTGGAAAAATCATAGTCAGATAGAGGGAAGAGAAAAAGCCAATCCAATTATCCATCTATTACTTTCTCCCTTTTGCGCTGAGTCTAACACAAACCATTTTTTCGTGAGATGATGAATAGCACGGTATGTGGCATTAATTGATTTAAGGTGTGTCAAACAAATGTGTTTGTTACAAAAGAAAGATCCATGGTCACCGATTTTTCAAACCGCTTGTTGTTTTGCTGGGGTGTATGTTCAAGAAAGTGACCAGTCTACACTCGAAGCCTCAAATTTCCGGGCACCTGGCTAGTGAAAATCGATCAACGACGTTAAATTAAGGTGCTTATTGCCCCTCTACAGAAAGACCGCACAGAACTACGATCATTGTCAGAAAGATTGCTATAGTATTCCCGATTTGTTCTCAGACATTTTCAGATGTTGAGAGCCTTTTCCGTGGGGTTCATGAGCTGTCCGGTGGACAAACCAGAATCGACAAATTCGCCGGAATGTAGCTAAATTCCTTCACTCTCGCACCCTGTCTTTAGATTCTTCCATAACTTGCATTCAAAGCTCACATCTAACGTCTGAAAATCACAAATCAGCGAGAGGTTAGAGCAAGAGGGAGCACGGCAGGTCTCGTCTCAAGGAAAGAGAGCAAAATTGAGCAAGTCCGAGAGCAACCATTTTTGGCTTCAGAAGTCGAGAGAATTCGTAAGTATGTTTGGGAGACAGAGCTTACCAGCGCAGCGCAATACAATATACACAAACCAACATATATTTATGAAAAGTAGTTGTATTCTGATTCGTTGGACGCAATGAAAATACGCACAAATCTGCCGGTGAAAGTTTGCTTGTGGTATACAACGGAGTAGGCAACAAATTAGCGGAAAGACAATCGCACACTGAAGATCAACGTTGCAAACTAACGGTACAAAGAGGCTGTCGCCGTAACACTGGAGGCCAAAAGAACCACGCCACACACCAGTATAGGTTACACTTCTTACCTACGCCTGCACAGACAGAAGACAGGGACGCGATTGAACGAAGCTCGGAAAACAAGAAAGTCGAAATTGACGATCAGAACAGACGAGCTGCAAACCAGACGAACTACAGACAATCGGGTCAAACTTGCACACCTAACCTGAGAGGAGATGATGTTGTGTCCCTGTGTTCACCGAGTGTGATGATCAACTGGGAGACAGCGTGTTAGCGTGTATGCATGTGTGCGTGTGCGTATACACGCGTGAGTGTAGCTCATTTTTTCCCGTCTGGCTGTTTCTCCTCATGTAAAACAATTTTGGTTTCAGCGAACAGAACTGTTTTCGATAAATTCTCGTCTTAGGCTGGTCCAATTATATATCAAATCAAGTAACAATAAAGGAAGTTATTGATAAGAAATGTTACGACGGTAAGGCGATTGGGTAGAACACAAACATGACTCAGTTGTGGTAATGCTCACCAGGATTTACGAAGTCAGTGTTAACTGGGGTGAGTTGGGGGGGGAACGGGATCAAATTACCTCGTGGAACGAGTGTACCTATTGGGGCACGGTAATCCCAAGGTGTGAACGAACTGCTTTTGAACACACAAATCCGGTTGACGTAATCGGATTGCGACCGCCTCGGCTATTGACAGGATGCGCCACTTGATATTTCGTGACGAGGAGGTCGGGGCATGGTAGACAATGTGAAACGCTCTATCCGTGTCCGTGTGGCGGTCACAGTCGACTAGGTGGGCCAGAATGAATGAGTTAATGTTCTTTGTTAGTCCAGAGCGAAGCCACGCCGGGCAGTGTTCACGAATTCTTTCCGATAAACGCCTAGTGGTGCGACCAATATATGCTGAACCACAGGAACAGTCAAATGAATAGATCAAAAATGAGGCTTCACTGTTAGGCATATTATCTTTCAGATTAATTGGCACCGTCCGTTTTGAGTGGAACGTTATAACAGGGCTTGCAGCATAATAGATATTTCCAATCGCATCAGTTAGTTGACGCGTTATCAGCTCGGCTGCTGCGTCACCTTTGAAAGGCAACGTTATGTAGGTTTTTTTCTTTTCAACTGTGTTAATTGGGGCTCGCGTTGGTCTGTCTTGCATGTTTCTGATAATGAATTTCTCAGGATAAACATTGCTAGACAGAATATCCTGTATCGTGCTTAGCTCACATTCTATCCTATCTTCCGTACATATTCTTTTCGCCTTATTTGTCAAGCAGCGCACAAGGCCCCGTTTCAGACTAATCGGCACATAGCTGTGGAAGTGTAGATATTGCCCACTCCAAGTTTTCTTTCTATATACACTTCGCTGTAACGATCCATCTGATCTGCGCGTTAGTGCTACGTCCAGAAATGGCATGCAATCATCCGTTTCTTGTTCCAAAGTGAACACGATGTTCTTATGCGCCTTGTTAAAAACGGCCAAAAGCTTCTGTAAATCTTCTCTTTTGTCCACTACACAGAAAACCTCATCTTCACATCGACGATAGTAACTGGTTGTTCTAATGCTCTCGTCCAGCTGGCTATTCTCGAGCATGCTCATGCCAGTAACGGGCCTAATGGTGAACCCATAGCCACACCATCAATCTGGCGATAAAGCTCACCATTGAATTGAAACTGGATGTTGCTAGTGCAGAACATTAGTAACTGTTTCAGCTCAGTCGCAGGTAGACCGACGTTAATCCGTTGACTTTGGATATAGTCACATAAAAACTGTATTGTTTCGACTAGGGGGACACTGGTGACTAGAGGCGAAACATCCAAAGATATCATTTTATTGTCCGACCCATTGAGGTGGGAGATAGAATCAACAAATTCAAAGGTGTCTCTCAAACTGTATTTGTTAACCTCTCTCTTAACCGGTTCCAGGATCTTCACTAACCATTGCGCGACAGCATGGTAAGGCGAGTTGCACATGTCGAGTATCGGTCTAAGCGGCACTTCGTCTTTATGTATCTTTGGCAGTCCGTACAGCCGTGGGATACGGGTTTCTGTTAGACGGATGAGCTCGAACAAATGTGCACTGATCGAGTCAGCCTGTTTCACCCAATCGACTTACCATTCTTGTGACCTTCGTTCTTTGATGTACGCTAATTGCTACCCCATTACGAACGCTTTGTTCTCGATTACGTCATATACGATTGATAATGGAAAACGTTTTCTGATACCCATAAGCGTTTCCTTAGTCGTAATCGCGCTCCGACGGTCCAACAATCGGCGTCGCCTACACGAGCTCACATTGTGGTGGATTATCAAACCGGAAGCGCGAGTATTCGAAATCTCGGCAGATTATCTGACCGCATCAGGAAGGTACGTCCAACAGCCCGTAGCGGGAGGGTTGGGACAGCACGGATGACCGGATGAGCCATTGCTCGGCTGAAGTGGACCAACGGATGAGATAGGGCGGGAAAAATGCAATGGATAACCAGGTTGAGGGCCGAACTATCCAAACACTCGAAGAAATGCCTCCACACGGTCGCAGAATATGGCCAAACTTCACAATGAGCAGATTGTGGACGACATCAGCAACCTGACGAGCTATCGTCCAACAAGATCGGACCAACGAACAGGGAACGGTAGGCGGGAATTCCCTGGACAGAGAGCGTCGGTCACACGCACAAACCTGGTAGAAGTGCACACTACTTGTGAGCGAAAACCGAGGGTGATGTGAACCGGAATTCCGGTTCGTACGAGTGAAAGTGCGCGTGGCATGAGAGCCAGCTTGTTCAACAACAAAGATTGTCTTACTGAAATCATTTCTTGCCACAATATGACGTCATGTCCAATGCGAGCAGCATACTAGTTCTAAAACTATACTACAATAAAACCATCTGCTGACCGCTGGAATTCATTGGAGCTACGGTTCACAGACTACACAGAAATAACTCGAATTTTCAATTCGGAAGTAAACTGAACGATGCACAACAGGATTGACGAGCGTCGTACGATGCGTTTGAGAAAAACCGCGGTCGAAGATTGCGATGAACACCTCGGACTAATAACCAACAAATGCGTCGCCATTTTCGCAATCCATATATGACGACGAAACACTTGATACATTTGTTCTCCAATCAGTCTGCGCAATACATCAAACTAAAAATACCGCCATTACCTCGAAAAACATCAAAGATATCCTACTGGCTCAACTTCTCATTTGAAGACTCGACAATTTCCACACGTAGAAGATTCCAACAAACTCTCTCAGGATCGTGCTTCCAAATATTTCTTACGAAGATGAGTGTTCAAATTGGGGAGAAGCTTTTCAGCAATGTACTTCGTGGTGCTGGAAATATTTGGCTAGAAACACACCACGCTCCGCTCGCCTCCAATTATCCGAGCCAGGTGCTGTCGTCGAGGTAGCTTGCAGAATCGTGCTGGTTTTATGACCTGCTCCGTGATCAGTGGCACCGCTAGGTCGCGTCACGTCAAGTCACTTTGCTCACGTCGGTCGATCATGAACAGTTTTATGTGGTGGAATACCAGAATAATCCTGAAAAGGGGAGGGTGTGATTGCGATTACAACAATCCTGAGGAAAGCCACACGAAGTGATCGAAACGTAGAGTATTACAATTTGCTACTAACTTTGTGTTATTCCCGGCCGTGGCGAGGACATGCACTACTGACGAGCTCTAATGAGAGCGAAACTCGAGTCTAGTGCTTCTTTTCGAAAGAGGCTGGCTGGAAAGTCTATCTGAATGCGAAGGCTGCAATCAAATGTGAGCGATGGTCAACTTGAAAATAAACCAAATCCCCGACTACTCACCAGTATTCCCAATCTGTTTATCAATAACATGATGGACACGACGCCCAAACTGTTTGACTTTGTTTGTGCTAAATTTGGTACGGATATTCTTCAAAGGGGGTAAAAACCTATCTTCCCCAATTCACTTTAGCAGTATGCAACTCCAACAAATTTTCTGAACTCACATACAAAACTGAAGTAATGTTATACGGAATAACAATAGACAGTTCAGCGAAATGCATCACAGTCTACAAAGGTGGGGGTTAGCTTGCGTGTGGTGTGTGTAGATGCGACACGTGACTGACATGTGATAACATGTTAGAGAGAACAATGCGTGAAAATAAGGACACGAGAATCCACAATCGACTGAATAGAAACAAAGCGCGAGTCTCGTTTGTGAACAATCCCAAATTACATATCCACAATTCTTCACCAGCTGTTTTGATCGACATAATACTGGTCGGAAAACCGTTACCACTTTGCACAAACACAGTTCCACTTCAGTTTGACGACTATTCACACGGACGGAAATATGGGGCAGATATGTGATCTCCAAGTGATCCACTGCCTGCAGACACGTTCTGGCCAAAGTGGAGCCCAACCAACCAGGGCAGACAACTTTTGAATTCCTGTTCTGCACACGCAGCGAGACTAACTACTCGGCATGATCAAACACCGCATCGATGCGCAGGGTCAGCTGTTGCAGTATAAAAGTAAACACGTGAAATTACAGTTTATTTTGCAGCAGGAGAAAGATGCGATATCTGTTCTCGTTGTAGCAGTGCATCGTAGAATGGACGGATCAATCTGAAGGAGCGTTGATGAGAAGAAGACGTGAACGGAACAGTGCATTCGTCTTCTGAGCTATTCTCCAACAATGCAGAAACAAAAATTTTCCCGTTGTCTAACAGGTTGAGCAACGGAAGTTAGCATGACAGATGCCCTGGCCATGGACTTACGACAAATCCGGAAGGTATTGATTCCAAATGGATATCCAGCAGGATGTCTAGGCAGGAGTGTGAGGCTGACGAATATTCGACCGGTAATGGGAGCATTAGCGGGAAGCCGATTCCAATGAGATTGGCGTGCAAAGGTGGAACAGCGAGTGAAGTAACCAGTCGTAATCTGACAAATGCAACACCGAGATGGACCATGTGACACGGAATGTCAAATCAAAGATGAGCCAGCACCGATCGAAGAGGAACGTTCAACCCGAGTTTCGCTAATGTTGGAGTTGGTCAATGATGCANCATGGTGTAGATTTTTCACTTATATTGACACATTGATTTTTTCGCCTGTCTTCCTGAAATTTGTCCAAGGAATAAACACAATATTGATACGCCCACATTTTTGTGTCACGAAACCAAGTGTTCTCATGCGTATATTTACGCTCACTTCGTTGCCCCGTCTTTCCAGTCATCCAGCCGTCCGCGTTCTATGTTCATGTGAATGCTCAATAATTTATATAAATTACTCAATCACTCAGTCCTCGCATGCGCATGCTTCAAATTTGGTGGGATCACAACTGGGCATTCCATTTGCCGGAGAACATTCACGCCTGCTTTTAAGCATCTCAACCCGCAAATGAATGCTGTGCGAAATGTTTCAAACAACCAGCAATTTTAATTGCCTTTGCAAACTAGATTTTTGGCCGGATTGTATCCAATTAGTGGCTGGGTTTTAGTATAAACATGGATGTCCTCAGCGATAGGATATACGCTATCAATTTGTTGAATATGGGGTTACAGGCACCAGGAATTCTACACATACAATTTAAACGACGAACCTGATGTATTCCATCACGTCTGTTCAGTCGAAAAGATAATATTCAGAAACGCTTTAGTAACACTCAGTAATGGTCCCGTTGATGAGGTGACGAACAAAAATTCACGATTAGCAAAACAGACTCGGAGTATTCCAGTAACTACGTTTGTTCTAGTTTGCAAAGCGCGATTTGTTATTCGACACAACTGGTAGAATGAAGATTAATTTCGTACCATATTGTTTTGTCTTTTAATCCCTCCAATGGTTTATCCGTTGAATGCAGCAGCTCCGTTGGAATACGCGACTTAAAAATGCCTAACAGTGAATTTTGACACTGTCTGCCCTACCAAGGATTTTCACGACTCTCCCGATTCACGTGATCAATTGCATGACTTGTGAAAGTTTGGTAAACGATTTTCAAGCTTCATCATAAATCCCTTCAGCGATATCCAGTCAGCGTTTGCGATAATGACTATTATATGCAGATTACGGGGACAGCATGATTTCTTCGTTTGGTTGCAAAGAAATTTTGGACGGATGGTTTTCCCTGACATCCAACTACACACTATAACCGTGCCTCCTGCTCTATCAGTTGGGTCGACCGACATCAAACTGTCTCACATAGTCCAAATATTTTGGTTCACGTTTTCCATGGTGAGGTGGAAATTTTGGAGTAGTTCCTTTTTCCTGTCATCATTTTACTGAACGTCCGGAAGTTGGTGACCTCAGCGCGTCAGAACAAGCCGGTTGTAAACAACGTGGACTAACATCAAAGTCAAACATTGCTTGTTGAGGTGTTCCAGTTGCATCCAGTTCTTCAACTAGAGTTGATTGTTCAATGTTTCAAGTGATTTAGTAGGCAGACATGCAGAAATCAAAGGTCTTATTTCTCTGAACTTAAATTCGTGGTTAAAAAACGTTAGTTTTACGCAACAAACATACGATGCGATGAAATATAAAGTAAGAAGTCCATCAGAGCGACAGGAGTGTTCGGGATTGAATTAGAAGTAACAGACTAACATCCCCTATCTATTGTATTGTGTGTCTGAATAGACCGCCAGTGTGACTATAGCGAGCGCTATAATAGGAATTAACTGTACGTACACGGAATATCACTTATAGTGCGTTTCAGTTTGTTGAAGTCGCCACAGCTTGCTTGAAATTCCGGCATTGTGTAATCCCCTCTGTCTTCCAAAATGATTGTTCTAGCATGTATAGTTGCAGTTAGTTTTTGCGTTACACTCGCCCTTCCGTAATGGCTTCATTAGATTCGACAGAAACAATTTGATTTGAACCACATTAACCTGTATTCTCTCGATATATGTAGTGAGTTCAAAAATTATACTCGCATTGATGCATCCGCATTAAACATTATGCTATAAATTCAGTTTCTTTGGAACGATTCCATAAGTTTGTCCCGCATGGTTTTTACAACAAAACAAAACTTCATCGGAATGTAAACAGAGCATACTGGGGCGCGGTGTCACTGTTTCTATGTTCTAGCTGGAATCTCGCCTGTGGTGCTATCGTCTTCGTGGCGAGCTATCATGGTGAGTTACCCGCACATGTATCCTGTTCTTTAAACACAAATGATGAGCATCTGCATAAAATATTTTTTAATATATCCAGACGTAATCAGCTGAACCAATTTTGCATGGAATTCTAGCTAGAATGACCAAATTTTTACACGCAGTATCTTTCAACCAGTTTGTTAAAATACCAACAAGAGAATTCAACACGTTGTCACCCACATGCATGAAAGGCACACCTTTTCTGGCAAACACTGCCCGCAGAGCGAATCGTAAGCTCAATCGTAAGACTATAAGTGAACAATGTTTCGAGTCATCTCGGGCAGGAAACCGTCACAATTAATAAGTGGTGTTTGTTTAGAGTTTACCCGTGCATCCATTCCGTCACAGTTTTGTGCAGAAAATAGCAAATACTCCGATTTAAAAGTCCAATTTTGAGATAGCTGTTTGTAGTTTGAACAAATCTGTACTATTTGCCGTCTTCATTTCTACTTCACTCCATCGAAACGAACGCCTAGCTAAAGATTTGACTTTCTCATTCTACTACCATGTAGAATGCACATCGCCTGCAAGTGCTCTTCGCTTTATTAGTGGTGTCGTATTACGGTAGTTAGGAAAAAATGATCGAACCGAGATAAATTAGTTTTTGTCATGCGTAGTAAAACAGGGAATGTATGTCGAGAACTTGCACCTCACTGAGGTTTTATCTAAAAACGGACTAATAACTCGGTGTATAGATATAAAAAGACCAATCAAGTAATGAGCAGTAATAAACATTATGCTGACTCAGCGAATTTAGAAAGAAAGCAGTTGTCGGGATAACCGATCGCAAGACGGAATAAAAAAATAAACGATATTAGACAGAAAGCAACAGTAGAGNCAGTAGAGAAAGTTTATCAGAATGGTCAGCCGATTGGGTGAGCAAAAACAGCCAGACGGGAAAAAATGAGCTACACTCACGCGTGTATACGCACACGCACACATGCATACACGCTAACACGCTGTCTCCCAGTTGATCATCACACTCGGTGAACACAGGGACACAACATCATCTCCTCTCAGGTTAGGTGTGCAAGTTTGACCCGATTGTCTGTAGTTCGTCTGGTTTGCAGCTCGTCTGTTCTGATCGTCAATTTCGACTTTCTTGTTTTCCGAGCTTCGTTCAATCGCGTCCCTGTCTTCTGTCTGTGCAGGCGTAGGTAAGAAGTGTAACCTATACTGGTGTGTGGCGTGGTTCTTTTGGCCTCCAGTGTTGCGGCGACAGCCTCTTCGTACCGTTAGTTTGCAACGTTGATCT
>QNGE01004230.1:18336-44047 GCA_008508345.1 Paragonimus westermani
TATCACCCACGAACAATAAATTCTGGATATAGTACATTGAGAATCAGTGTGCGATAGGTTACTCATCAACTCACATGTTGTTGTCATCTGTTACAAGCAAATACTTCATACTATTTAACTGTCCAAAGTAATTTGCATGTAGTCGCTGTAATTCTCTCTCCGACTAACATCAAGTGTGTGTTGATTCGGCAGGATTATTACGTTGGTACTCCTGGCATACTTAATTTGACCGCAAGAATATTTCAAGATTCAACTCAATATTCAGCCAACGCCGGTAACCCCTCACAAGCGCCTTTCTTCTTGCTACTCCCAGGTAGACATCTAGTATTTCCTGGACTGACTGTTGTCACACTTGATGTGGCGGACCTATGTGAGGGCCCCATCATCCAGATTTAATTCGTCCATTCGAAATGCAAGTGGTTTCAAATCAACTATGACTTTTCGGCAGTACTGGACCTTGATGCGTCAGCCGTCTTATCTACTCGCTCCGAATAAGCATCGGGTTCAAGTGCTGCATGAGGTTGACCTATTCGGGGGGTCCGCTCGTTGTCGTTGGGCTAGGTCGGGGAAGACAACTCAAAGTATCGGCCGTAGTGATGCTGATTCCAGTGACGTAATGAAAGCCGTAACGTTATGCACTTAGAAGCAACGTCCACCTTCGTAGTTTCAGTGAAGGCAGACGTTGAATTCCTTTCTCCTTTTCTAGTAATGTTAACATCAGCCTGTGGTCTACGTGGAACGAGATTACTCATGCTGTGTCATTCTCATGAGCAAACTAGTCACCAGTGTAAGTTCACAGTACAGTATTGTCAGAAATTTTAGTGGTAGGCATTTTGACGGCTTCCGTATTCACCTGACAGTACTGTGGTTAAACGGCCCAGTTAACTGTCAGAACTTCGAGAGTTAGTGAGTTCTGATGAGTAGTCAAGGATTTGGTCTATTTTCAAGTTGACCATCATCCACAGTTGACCGCAGCCTCCGCATTCAGTTAGACTTTCCTGCCAACCTCTTTCAAAAACAAGCACTAGACTCGAGTTTCGCCCTCAGTAGAGCTCGTCAGTAGTGCATATCCTTGCCACGGCCAGGATTGGAACTCCGGTCATTCCAATCACGAGGCAACCGTGTTGACCACTGCGCCATTGANTCTGAATGCGAAGGCTGCGATCAAATATGAGTGATGTTCAACGTGAAAACAAACCAATTCCCGGACTACTGTCCAGTAAATTGTAGTTTCCTAAGGATTCCGACGACAATCAGTCTTTTACGTTCAGGTTTTACCCGCCAGCTTAATCTAGGAGTTTTGTCCAACTTGGTACCCTTCTACTTAGTGCTTGTAGCGGGTTGTATGAATATGTGAACAACAGTTTATTCAAATGTTTGTCTGGTGAATGCCATTTGTGGTGATTGCAGGGTCTTTGTTCAATACGAACACGACTGTCCTGCCCAAAAACAATACAATCTTTCAAGCGTTCATTGCACTCTCGCTTGTCTCTTTCGTTCGACTGCTGATAGTTGCCGTTTGTTCCGGAATCGACTAGTATCAAATACTTTGTTTTTTTCCAAACAGTCACAAAATATAGGGTGTTGTCTTCCTAGCCGTGGGTTTTTTATATGTTGCCGGTGGAATCATATACCCGAGGTAAAGTTGTGTAATCATTGGGGAGGAAATTACATCATACTGTCTCTTTATTCTAGAATGCCACAAAGTAAGCCAACAACTAATCGATTTCACCTAAAACGGATGAAATTTCGATATCCCGATCAATAGCTGCTTTCTTCCTATTGGACAAGGTTCCCGGAGAACTGTCTGTCTGGTTGTAGCTGTTCTTTCTGTACTGTTTCCATAACAATATCGACACCATCATGCGCTCACAACACCTCGTTCTCCCACTCTCTACACCGATCGGCGCTACTCACTTTTCGGACTTCGATTTTCTGTTTTCGCCACACCAGTAAGCAATATCCTCATGATGCTTTTCTGTGATAGAACGTTTTGATGAATTTATCGCATACCGAATCCACGCAAAACGAGAATCAATAGAAAGAACCTGGGTTTATTCTGACTACTGAATTAGAGAAGTCTGAATCTTTATTCTTTCACTTCGAACGAACTTGAGTTCACACTGGCTCGCTTGAACACCACTCAGTCTGTATATGCCATGCATGATCGCATACCCACATTGCGTCGATTTGTTAGGGGCTGGCAACACGATAGTTGATATAAGGGGTGTATTGCCTTCAACGTTTGTGTATGTATGTGTGTAAGTGAGCTGCGATCAGCGAGTTGTACTTTCTGGTGCACAGTGAACACCTCTTAAGACAGCGTGGCTCACCAGCCTTTGTGGGTTAAACAGTTTAACAAAATGAGGACACTCGATCAGCGAATGATAAGTGCATTCTACATTACTAGTAATACTTCACTGTAAGCTGTTATCATTTGCAAATAACCTGACTAAAATTGCGTAACGATTATCACGCCCATCATATCCACCGCATCTGGTCCAACAAGAAACGGACCATTTCAAATTCGTTCGTTACAAATGAACTGCGACAGTATAACTGATTTAGTCTTAGTAATCGATAACACGAACCACGACATCCAACTGTGGAGTCCATTGCCCAATTCGGGACACAGAATACGTACTAATACACCGTCTCATCGCGAACTGATTGAATCCGTACTCGATAAAGGATACAGACGGCCAAGCGATCCAGAGTTGTAGCCAATAAAATCTGACACAGCCTGTCACTCGGAGAATGTGATTGGTTCACTAGTGCATATGCAAGATCCCTCCCATCTAACTAGCATGTTGCGTCTCAAGCTGATATCGGTCAGCTGTTCAAGAATGTAGCTAGAGAAGTTTCTGTTGGACAATGAGTTGAACGTTCAGCCAGACCATTTGACGTAATGTAGACTTTACCAGTGGTATGCTATTGTAGCATAGAGATTGCTGGAACTCCTCATCAATGAAAGCAAGTCCGCTGTCAGCAAAAAAGTGCCCCACTGTTGGGATTGTCACATACCCCAAAAAAACTGTCCGCTAACTGGAATCAGCATTTACCGTTTCCTTTGTAAAGCCGAATTCCTTTGATGTACCATCATTTGTTTTACCTCTGGCGCCGACTCACATACTGGGCGCTAGTTAGCTTGTTTTTTTTCACCCGCGCCATATCACCCACGAACAATAAATTCTGGATATAGTACATTGAGAATCAGTGTGCGATAGGTTACTCATCAACTCACATGTTGTTGTCATCTGTTACAGGCGAATACTTCATACTATTTAACTGTCCAAAGTAATTTGCATGTAGTCACTGTAATTCTCTCTCCGACTAACATCAAGGGTGTGTTGATTCGGCAGGATCATTACGTTGGTACTCCTGGCATACTTAATTTGACCGCAAGAATATTTCAAGATTCAACTCAATATTCGGCCAACGCCGGTAACCCCTCACAAGCGCCTTTCTTCTTGCTACTCCCAGGTAGACATCTAGTATTTCCTGGACTGACTGTTGTCACACTTAATGTGGCGGACCTATGTGAGGGCCCCATCATCCAGATTTAATTCGTCCATTCGAAATGCAAGTGGTTTCAAATCAACTATGACTTTTCGGCAGTACTGGACCTTGATGCGTCAGCCGTCTTATCTACTCGCTCCGAATAAGCATCGGGTTCAAGTGCTGCATGAGGTTGACCTATTCGGGGGGTCCGCTCGTTGTCGTTGGGCTAGGTCGGGGAAGACAACTCAAAGTATCGGCCGTAGTGATGCTGATTCCAGTGACGTAATGAAAGCCGTAACGTTATGCACTTAGAAGCAACGTCCACCTTCGTAGTTTCAGTGAAGGCAGACGTTGAATTCCTTTCTCCTTTTCTAGTAATGTTAACATCAGCCTGTGGTCTACGTGGAACGAGATTACTCATGCTGTGTCATTCTCATGAGCAAACTAGTCACCAGTGTAAGTTCACAGTACAGTATTGTCAGAAATTTTAGTGGTAGGCATTTTGACGGCTTCCGTATTCACCTGACAGTACTGTGGTTAAACGGCCCAGTTAACTGTCAGAACTTCGAGAGTTAGTGAGTTCTGATGAGTAGTCAAGGATTTGGTCTATTTTCAAGTTGACCATCATCCACAGTTGACCGCAGCCTCCGCATTCAGTTAGACTTTCCTGCCAACCTCTTTCAAAAACAAGCACTAGACTCGAGTTTCGCCCTCAGTAGAGCTCGTCAGTAGTGCATATCCTTGCCACGGCCAGGATTGGAACTCCGGTCATTCCAATCACGAGGCAACCGTGTTGACCACTGCGCCATTGACCTCACATTAAGCAAGACCGAATTATCAAATCAGAACGCTCAATCACTCTCGCTTGTGAGCAATGATTTCAAAATACCGAAAGTTTGAACCATCGAGGTTGTGATCTGAAGAGATCTGTAACGTACTGGTGAGTAGTGTGTGATTTTGGTTTCATTTAACGTGAACACCACTCATAACTAACTGCAGCTGGCTCACCCCCATAGGTTTTCCAGTCGGTCTCTTTCGAGTTTCGCTCCTATCAGAGCTGGTCAGTAGTGCACATCCTTACCACGGCTTACCTTGAGCCGTGGATAAGGAATTCAACCAACAAAACTGACTGAGTGAAAATCTCTAACTGATTTAATATGCTGCGATTAAATGTGAGTGGTGTTCATTTGTTCAACAATAATGAACATTTTTATCTGACCGTAGCTTTCAACTTCCATTTTTTCCTCATGTTGTTTACAAGTTTCAGGCAGTTAAAACGGGTCTTATCTTTCGTTAGTGTGTCAGATTAGTCAGTAGGTGTGTCGAAGCTAGTTGTACTGGATGAACTAAATCGGTGATTTTGAGCAGCCATTTACGTTTACAGATGCTCGCGAAAGTGGAACAGAGTTCATTCGAATTCATTTCTAGGTTAACTTGATTGGCGGTAGTAGGTGGAGTTTAATAGGGGTTCGGTGGAACATTACAGCGGTGCAGGTGATATGAAACTTCCCGAACACGATAGCGAGTGTTCTGCATTTTGCGTGCTGTTGTCCAGCAACAACTGACTGGAATATACCTGTCTCTGAAAACTGTCGTTATTCTTTAACAAGCAAAAATCTTCATTTAGTTCGATGCATGCAGTTCACAATGCTACTTCAATCGCGGTAAGACAGAGTTAAGTATGTCCCGGAGAGTGTCAGACTGCCAGTTTTGTGACATTTATGTGTAGAAATTCTATTTAGTCACAATTTTCGGTAAAATAAACCCACTTTTTCCACATTATTTATTCACCTCCGCTTGCATTGGAACTCCCAGAATCTCGTGACAGAATGTAAGTCACATCGAAGTCCAGAAGACAGCAAATAGCCGACAGAGAATTTATACATGTCGAAATTCGCCTTCTGCTACGAAAACCGCAGTTGATCCATCCGCTTCCCTCCGAATGACTCATTTTTTGGTCGCCACTACTGACAGGAAGAATGACTATTAAAAATAGCCAGACGGTTAACAAATATGCCTTTTTAAATGTTTGTTCTCCATAAAGTCAACACGACGATCGAACACATCACCATCTACAACACAGAATTAAAAGAAATTTTACAGATTAGAGTGAGTCGATAGTGCTTGCGTTCTCTCCAGATATCAAGAATGTTTATCACCAAATCCTCATTTCAAAAACAGACAAGCATTTTCTGGTCTCTGAAGCTATTGGACGTTTGTACTAGTTTTTTTCGGATTTCATCTTATGTGCCTGACGAGGTCACACGTTTTCAGCAGACCAGTGACAGTAAAAGAGCGCATGAGAAATCAAAAGACATCTTTCTTTTTATTGTTCCTGTGTTTTTATCAAAAAGACAGAATGAGGAACAGTTGTTTTCGAGGTCCCATCACCAAGTCAATATATACCTGCAGGTTGAATACTGCACACGAATTTTCTGAATGATCTCGTATTGGAAGACGTAGTTTTCAACTAGATTGTCCACAGCCATTTTAGGCCACTTGCGGTTAATGAACAGATCAAGATAGATTGATCACTGTCCATGGGAGGCTTAGGGCTCAAAAGAACCTTTTTTGGGAACATAGCTTTGTTTATCTTGACATTAGTACCGTATGTGGAAGGAATTTTACCGGACTTGACCTGAACCTTCGGAAGTTCTTAGAAGTGTCCAAAAAATACCGAATGACCCACCATGAATCCGGAAGCATAGTCGATGCGAGACAAATCACATTCCTGGATTACGGGGTATCCAAAAACAGCATCGAATCGGATCCATGTCACTTAAAACCTTTATGAGAAATAGCTTCTCCCCCTAACATCAAATAGCGACAAGGGCTGACGGGATTGTTCGTTTAATATTTACTGTGGATAACACACTTTGAAGAAATCCACATATCTGTACACAAAGCACATGTTAAGGAGACGGACGAGGCCTCATTTGAAAAGCTACTCAAAGCCACTATCATCACCATTTAGAACGACACCCGTTCGTTAATAGAAACTGACGCTTTTATCCGTTGCAATCTATGCCATGCTGAATCAGACTGTTCAACCGATAACATCCTCGTCGTGTAGTCTGTCACCAAATGAACAACACTGTACCGTCAGAAAGAAGCGTACGCAGCTGTGAAGTCGACACATAAATAGAAGCATTTTCTACTGCATAATCACTTCAAGCTTGTTATCGATTAATATTCCGTTGCTCCGAAGTACAGCTACCAACTCAGAGGAAAGGTAGTGATCAGTACAACCGAACACCGGATGTTAAAACCACCATTCTCCAAATTCGATTTTGTGCACCGATCCGGCAACTAAAATCGAGCGGAAGGTGCACTCTTGTCTAGCTGTAATGCCCTACCGAGAAATGTTGACCTAAAGTAACTGCACGAATCTCCCTGTCGTTCCGGCGTTTTTTCGTGCACTTTTGTGCGCACTAGGATTCCCTCTCTTCTGTGTATAAAAAGTTCGAAGCGTCACCATCAAATGTTCAGGGTGCTGTGCAATCACACCTCGGTTTCGTCCTCAAGCTCGAGTCGGGCTCATAAAAGCTCAAGTTCGAGAGAATCTCGACTGATTTTAAGGGTTCATACTCATCGGTCACTCATAACCATTTTTGGTTAACTTTTATCGATTAATATTTTTGTTTAATTTTTGTTTTTGCATGTTTCAACCAGACTAACGTGATCGTCATGAAATGTCTGTGTTAGTCGATATTACAGCATAAGTTATCATTCGTGTCGAATGGTATTCAACAGTTTCTTCAAGAAAGAGGAGTAGCGACAAGCGGAAAGACATCCTGCAACCCTCAAGATAGTGGTCAAGTAAAATGTTTGAAAAACTTGCCAGTCACCCAATGGGAGTACGCTCTTCTTGACATACTGTACTCTGTTGGCTCACTTGCGTTTACTTCAAATAACGCCACGCTCCACGAAAGATTGTTCTTCCGCACTTAAAGGTCAAGTTTCGAAACGACTCTTCTCATGTGGTTCAACAAGCCTGGACCGGTGTTTTTGAAGAAGGATGTCAGACAGTCCATCTATGATCAACTGGTTGAAGAGAGTCAACTCAATGCAATTTGAAGTACGTGCATATCCGCTTTCTTAATGACGGAGACGAAACATTTCTGTGTCCGTCAACTGCCCGTTATGCGTGGGACGCTCCTGTATGAATTAACTACACTTAAAACGAGAGAGACGATATCTGTACCTTCTGGTCATCCACTCAACATGAAGCAAAATAACGATGATGGTTCTTCCGATCCCTTTGCCGATAGCAACGATCAATTACGTAATCTAGAAACATTCATACAACCTGATAAATATAGATACATAAACAGACCGCATGGTAAAACCCACTACAAGACATTGTATCTCGTACCAGCGTACAAATAGTCTATCACACTTTTATAACCTACTACCTGCTGAACACACATTTCTTGGCGAGGGAGAATGTTAAAACTTTTCATTGTATATGTTGCGAGTTAATAATCCATTCGCCGTTTTATTTCGGCCCTCAAACGCCAATGAGTGAACAAAACCTATCGTATGGATCCGTCGTTCTTGGAACTTTGGCGCGAAGTCTTTCTACTGCGCGGTTGAGTTTGACTGTCTAGAATGTGTACTATAAACACCAATATAGAATATTTGTCAAAACACTGATCTCGTGTAGTTTTTGAATACATGATTATTGAACGGGATCGTATTAAAAAAAATAAACATACCTTTTAGGTATTACCCTGCACGATAGACACGCCAATACGAGATACAGGATAGCAAAATGTGTAACAGAGTACGCTAACCGAATATATATAAATACCGTTGCAAATAAGTTCCAAGCAATTAAAACGCTCACGTTTGGAGATGTCATGATGTTCATGTGCAACGGTCATACTCAGGTGTGAAGAAAGTAGCTTTATCGATAACAGGTGACCTGAGTGTATTAGGTTCTGATGTAGACACCATCAAAGTTGAATGCGCATTGTCTAATTCCAACAGTTGCTGTTTTTACTGCCGAAAGTATACAGGCTCACAATTCTCTCATTTCTGTTCCGAGCACTACAGTCTGAGAAAGAAGAGACCAAAGAGAACAGTTGGCGATCAAACAGCCATTTGGTCGTAAGCCAAGGTAAACACGCATACAATTTTTCACTCAAAGAGTACAGTACGATAATACGCCGTGAAGCACAACAAACACGCATGTAAACCTCTCTCCTCAAAGTTTACCACCAAATACTTTGCTGAATAAGCGATTCATTGAATCAGTCTAACAATAATCGACGATGAAATATTTAATCCATAATTGTGGTGACAACCAGCCCACAATATGTCACAGAAGGCCCTTTGCTCCTTGTCAGGCATGCTTACAACCAATCAGTTGCTTGACAGAGTGAGATGGACTGTCACTATTCAGCCGTCTCCCCTAAGGCAGTAGGATGTACGTAGCAAATGAAATTACCCTCAGACTTCTCAAACTACCATGATACTGAGAAATTTGTTCAGTGCTATACACTCCTGAAAACTTGATCATTGTGAGACAATATCTGATGAACCTTGCCGTATTTCAACAACCAACGCACCGCTACGGTTGACAACAATCAGACCAACTGTTACGACTGCATTTTGATCCAAACTACACAGGTGATCGATTCGGTAAGCGAACCGTAAGGCGGATACCTAATCAGGTGCAGACTTTTGCTCAATCTCGGATTAGTTCAGTCGATCAGCATGATGTGTGGATGGACTTGGAATGAGAATGCACAAGTACATACACAACAGTCATATAACGAATGCATCAGCGACGCCGTGGTGTTTGGGTTGCTGCAGTTACCTCTGTCTGAACGGTCCGATCGGTCTGATTCAAAAAAGCATACAATCGATGTCAAGGCTTCCGCTTCGTTCGTACGCACCCGGATCGCACGCACGCTTCATTCGAGGTGAGTTTCACAATGTCAATAAAACTTCTAATTCAATCAACCGGACCAAATCTAAGGGAAGCTGCCATTTTATTCCAAGTGAACTGTTAAAGATGTCGGCGAACACACTGGTCAACATCAGATTGTGACGCATTAGGTTTAAATCTAAACGGACACTAGCCCGCATGATGGCTCGTTGGTTGCCCTAGATTGGAATGTTTTGTGTGAACATCAGTTTCTCCACAGGTTCCTCTTTGTGTCTACCAGATACATCGTTTGGATGCATTCTATGGTTCGGACGTTCCACCAACCCATTAGTGTCTAGGTTGTACGGTACAGCTGCCAGGGGTTTCAGCGATCGGAACTTGCCGACCTTCGGTAAACATAGCTACAATCGATCAGACTTTATACGAAAATTCAAGAAACAGAGTGTAAACCCAATCCCGGTAGGTCAAGAATAGCGGCAAATGGATGTTGATTGCACGTCAGATTGTTCACTGAAGCGTACCTGCAAAACAGCATAAGACTGCAGCACTAACCAAGTGAAACTTTTCAGTGTTGAAAGAATAACCTTTGCCACCGTGAAATGAAAGTTCGAGCTGACAGTAAATATGCTTGAATGTGACTAAAAAGGAAACGATTAATCATTGATTTTTAGAAAGTGGGGATATCTCGGGGATCATATTCAACAACTACGCGATGCTTTACGTAACTGGGATGAAATCATTGGGCTTCTCTCAACTTTTGATACTGTTTCCTCTAGAGCACAGTAAAATTAAAAGTCAATCGTGTGAACTGACATCTTTGAAACGCTGACGACCCATCCGTTTTCTATTCCTGGGAGTCTTATAATTGTTGTTTCAGGTGTGCGGTGCTCTAATCTAAATTACGTCGGTCACACATGTAGTCATTGTGAGGTGGAGTACTCCTACTAAATCTGTAGAAAACATTTGAACCATCCTTTTCCCGTCAAGAATTTGAATATTGCACGACTTATGTCCGGACAAGTTTCACTGCACCATTACCAGCATCAAAGTTACCAATTATTGTCACTACCATGATAGTGACAACTATTCACACAGTGTTTTCCGAAAACACAACTCAGGCTTTAACTTTGGGATAGCAATAGCTTCGACAAAGCACATGTGCAACTTTGAATACATAACGAGCAGTGCCGTCGTGAAACCTACAGACTATGACATGCGATGGATTTTGTGGGCTCCTCGTCCATATGCGCGGCTGTGACGTCCTGCGTTTGTGTGACCTGTTTTTGATTCACTTAGCGATACGCTTCACGACCCGGGTTCGCAATTGTCGCGGTAAGATATAGGATGCTCCAAAACTACGTTAATATTCGTAGATAAACATTCAATTTGGCTAACTCGGGTGACGGTTTTTTCCTACAGGGCGTTGGAATGCGGGATGTTTTGAACGACATAGCTGGAAAAACCGTATCGCATGTTCACGCGATAGAGCGAATTATACTATGGTAATTCAGTTGTCATACCTCATCAGTCTTAAAGGGGAGGCGAAAGAATGCCGGTATTTTTGACACTATTAGGTCAAAATCCTAAATCAGGGAGCTGTTGTAATCTTGCAATAAATGGTTTACGGTGATCACTCGACTCTTCAGTACAGACACGTCTGACCCGATCAAACAACGTACACAGTGAACCCTGTTCATATGATCGTAGTGTAGCGAGAAGGCGTCCAATAAAGCACAATCTTTATTGTCCAAACCGCTAGTCACATGCAACGCGCGCTCTCTCGTTTATAAGTCGCAATTCCAACCCGCAGCACCCCCCGGTTTCCGTTCACACGTCGTGCGCACTTCTAACCGGTTTACGTGCGTGACCGGTGCCTTCTATCGGAGGGTTTTTCGCTTGCCATTCCTCGTCCGTTTGTCCGATTCCGTTGCGCGATGGCTCGTCCGGCTGCTCGTGCTGTCCGCCATCCACCCAGTGTTGGCCTTGACCGTATTCCAACATCGTGTCGAGATGTTCCTCTGAATGTTGGAAAAACCACGCCTCCGATCTGGCCGTCTGTCGTATTTCGCCTGCCCTGCCTCGCCCGTTGGTCCGATCTAGTCGAGCGATGACTCATCCGGTCGCGCACGTTGTCCTTGATCCGATCGCGGCAGGTTTTCGAACGTAACTCCCCCCCCCACGTTGAGGTATTCGGCCGAGCGTTCGAAAACTCGCACCCCCGACCTGGCAATCCACCACAGTAGTACAAAACTCTCAATACAAATGCTGACCTGTCCAAAT
This sequence comes from Paragonimus westermani, assembly GCA_008508345.1. Taxonomy (NCBI): domain Eukaryota; kingdom Metazoa; phylum Platyhelminthes; class Trematoda; order Plagiorchiida; family Troglotrematidae; genus Paragonimus; species Paragonimus westermani. The sequence continues at coordinate 30,014 of QNGE01004230.1, forward strand.
GCTTTTGCGATGGATACTTTGTTGAATAGAGCCATCTGCAGTTCTCCTGATGCATGTATCAAGAAATGGTGGGCCGTTTTCGTTCTCCTTTTTTATACTAAAATGTGTGTTTGCACACAAAGATCTCAGTTGGTCCATTGAGCTCTGTGCATGCAGTTGATTGTCTGATATCAGAAGATATCACTGACATATAGTTTGTACAGCTGCACTGAAAATAACCGCTCTGTTACTTGTTGTTCAAGCTTTGCTACAGAAATTTCTGCCAGAATAGGACCGAGCGGGCTACCTATAGCCAACTCATCAAGTGGACTTTAAGTTCAACTTCGAGAGACGAGTTGGTTTTTCGTACAAAGTAGTCAGTCGTTTTAACTCATTTTCACACACTCCAACTTCTAGGCAGAAACTCGACACATGCATCCAAATGACTAGAGATCTGGAACCTACTTCATTGATGAATTACTTGAAAGGGTTTGGCTACAGCATATTGAAGATACCTAATACTGTAGCGAAGTCGTCCGAGAACGTCCGGGAGTTAGTTTTGACCAACAACTAATCCGCAGAGGTTCATCCGATCACCATCTATCGGCCCAATGGACACCTTCCAGCGGCACTGCTCGAATTGAAAGATGTACCTAGGAAAAATCATGAACATTTGAACAACCAAAGACGATAATTACGAATGAATGTTATGCGGTACCTTAGATCACTTTGTGTGAGACGGGTGCGCATTCGCAATTCTGAATAAATGTACATCCTGTTGTAAATTCGACGTTCTTAAAGTTACAACATTACATCCCTTAAAGGCAGTAAGGGTTTGAGTGGACGACTGTATTAACACAATATATTTCATGCACCAACTCAGTTCTTTCTTTACAGTACTTCTTTGTCTGAGATACTACACGTTCTTCTGATTATTTCTTTCCGGACGTTTTTACCCGTGAACTACCAGTAACCAGTGGAGGATCTTGACAGAACGTTCATTGGCGTCCGTTGTAATATAGGTTTACTTCGCTGGAGTATCGAAATTAAGCATCTAAATGATCGCAACCAAATTTGCCGAACGCCAGTGCAGTACACTGGGACGTATGACAACCCCAGCTGAATTAAGACGGGGTTGTGCGTACATACAAACCACCCCAGCTTTGCTAAAGAAGGCACGTTGGTGCATGCGGTCTCAGTGACAGACAGTTGGGATGCTTCAACCATGAGCTCAGGATCAGGCCCTGCGTCAGGAGCGGCGAGAGCACACGTTAGCACCCCCGATTGATCAACCACGGCACGGACGAGACCGTCACCAGTTTGTTCCAAATCTGGGTCATTGCGACACACCGCACAAACCTAGGCATGTGCTGATGCTTGTTAAAAACCCGTAGGCCATCTTTATTGCCATCCTAATCCTCGCTTTGGTAGCTCCGTTCAGGGGAGATTTAAGGGGGTATGATGATAAGCTTTGGGACGACAAATCATCCAATGTGCTGAATATGGTATGGTTTGGGAGAGTATGAACTTACGATACGCACACGAAACACGCAAGAGGAACACATGCACCGAAACGCCACATTCACCAATACCTACTCAACCGTGTGGTTGGTGTGCGGCTGTCAGACTGGTGATTCAGACAAACTGTGGTGACGGCTTGATCGTGTGAGTGAAGTGAGTTGGTCCGTCGGGTGCATGCATAGGTAGGGCTGTCGTTGTTGGGCACAGACTTGACGATAGTGCAGTAAGTACGGTTGGATTACACGTTCATCGAATTCCAAATCGATGCTGAACCCAAAAACAGATTGTGGACTGATGACTTCATCGACGTCTAGGAGGCCAATTGAATGGCTTAAGAAATGCGCTCGTCGATGTAATGAGTTTGAACTGAAGCGGTTTCTTGATTGTAGAGGTTTAGGCTAGTCGGTGTTCGTGCACAAGCTGCTACAGACGGAGTTAAAGTCAAACTGGGGCCAACCAACCATAGATGGCGATCAGCTGCTGTTGAAGGGGTATCTGCTTCAAACAACCGAGTTGCTAGATGCAGGGTCGTGGAACAACACCCTAACAAACTGACCAGTCAAAAGGGGAGAACGACTATCGTCTAATGGGAATCGTAAATGCTGTTCTTCTGTAGAAAGTGCCGTTTTTTTCCCATCGAGATTGATTAGTGTCACTCAGACTTGTGTCCTGATTCCCTCTCGACTGGGTGGCCCAGTACGCGACAGCCGAAGGACCAAAAAACATGGTGGAACACGCTATCGCGTGACTCGGGGTTCGATGTTACATTCAAATCTCAGGGAGTGGAGTTTAAATTTTGTCCGGCGCGACTGCACCTCAGAGAATCTTGCGGATTTATTTTTGGAAAATAAGATTTCATGGTGTCCTGGCAGCTGCAGACCCAAACACTGGCTTATAATGATCCAGGTCACCGTTATTGAATGAAGCATACTCGGCGAGGAGGCCATGTATTACTAGGTTTGGCAGAAACCAGATCGGGCCTCCCAGAATTTTTAGCACCTGTTTAAACCAGTTTGATCTCAAGGTTATGCTTTGAACTAGGAGTCTTATGGCATGCGCGGAGAGAATTCACATTGAAGTGACAAATGACTCGTGTCAAGGTACTTATTTTAGTACTAATCAATAGTTCACCGGGTTTGCCCTAGGTATCTACAGATGTTGTTTCATCGTGACCAGCCGTGAAAAGAATCGCTCTAGACGCCGAACTGTTAGATTATATGAATTCAGAGTGTCCTACAAATAATTTTGTGATAACAGACTTCCTACAGATCCTTACGGTCAGCTGACTACAATATGGCAAACGCTAACCATGACAAGAATCAGTCATTAGCAGTTGAGAGCTGTACGTTGTAGATAGATCCTTAGGTCTACAGTTGGTGATACCAGTTAGATTTACGCCCTAAGGTGTCATATCACTGATATTGAATCATTCGCCTTATTTTGGTGGGTAATTATCCCAGCAGTAACAGGAGGCTGATCACCTGTATTCAAAAGACTCAAAACTGTCATTTACATGAGGTCGTACTGCACTCTAAAGAAGCGCGATGTTATTTCGTGTCCACATCAAACCTGTTCCAACCAGGACAGTAGAATGGCAGAACTGGCCAACGAGGTGTTTGTTCCAAGCCAGGTCAGTACGAATTCGTCCACAGAACAGCGAACAAAAAGGTCACAGATACCAATTTAAAATGCTTCGACGGATAGAAGTTAAATGTTTGTCTCGGGTAATGAGGTAAGATGCACAACATGGTGACCGTCACATTGTGTGAGAATGGAACAATTCAAAAACGAGTTGCTACGTTGACTAACCTTGGAAATGGATTAACACAAGACGAGGAAACCTATCAGGTGGGGGCGGGATCGCATACCAAGTAGTTGCAATCTCCAACAGATATCGCCATTAGTCTTTTTGAGCGAAAACTACCCCATCATGTAGCATGAATCGAGAGACATTTCTGTCTTTTAGATGCGAAAGAAGAACGCTTCCCTTCCCTAGTTTAACAAGATGTTTTAAAATGATGTTTTTTTAAAAGACGTTTTTAAATGACTTGATCTCGAATGACACCAGTGCACACTCATAACAGTCCGTATAGATAAGCCATATTTCAAACCGAGACATTCTGCCATCAACGACGTTAAAAGGAATGAAATATGATGAAATCTTTTCATTCAATGAGGGGAAGTCAGGAACAGTTCGTGGAGTTCTGAACTAGACAGGCCTCGTGAATTTTTTTCTAAAAAGAACATGCTAGTGAAAAACTTGACGCACCTTGAGAGGACACATGTCCGTTTATCGAACGTTCGACTGTGTATGTTGAGTGCAAAGCAAGAGATGTACATAAGCTTAGTTTAGAACGACTACACAAACGCACAGAATGTGAATAAACGTGCATCGGATGAAAAGTAAAACACTCGGAGACGATAAGGCCAAGGCTCTCATGACACATCCACCCGTCCTCTGATTGAAAAAGTTAGCGGATATGACGGCTGATTGATTGGTGATAGCACGAACTTTGATACTGTTTGGTTGAGATGCCACCGGAGTAACGATGAAAACCAAGGCACGGCAGCAGGAAGTACAAGCAAGTTGTCTTACAACTCGGATGTTTGCGAAGCGTGTGCATTGTGAGATTGAGAATGGACAGGGGTTTCAGAGTACGTTCCAGTCCTCCGTTTTCGTTCACTCCCAAAGTAGGTTTGGGTCACCCTAACACGGTTCTCTACCAGTCATTAATGTATTACCTCAAGATTTATGCAGACTGCCATCTTGTCAGCTTTAAATACCTCACAGTTTATACCCCGTTCACAACCAGTGAATTGAGAACGCCAAGAGAAAACTATAATAACCAACGGTTCAGCCGCCTCAGGTTATTTTCGATCCATGAATAGGAAACGTCAAATCTTTAAACCTCAGTCGTAGAGACTACACTGTGGATATTCTGCGTTCGACTGCATTGGTTCATATGATAGAAAAACAAATCCGAATCAAAAAAGTAATTAGTAACGAGCGATTTTTAAATCACGAACGGAACACTTGATTGAGGTGCAAAATAAATCTTATTAGTTGTTACGCCGCCACTAGACGTGCACATCCAGGGGCAACATGCGATGCGATCAAATCGAATATCGATGCCGGTTCGCCTACCTACAGCCGTTGCGCACTCGGTCGACCCAAATTGTAGATTATCGAGCACAATAGAAATAACTGTTAAGTATAAGGGATCACTACCATCTACATCAGTGCCAGAATTCTTTCACTAAGCCCGCCAAATTAACATAGCGAATGACATTCAGATATACTACTCGTATTAGTGCCTCATCAATGAAGCCAAGAAGTAACAATTAGGATGACAAACTCGTTGTGGATGCGAGCATGCTATCTCCTGAAATCAAAAACTCACATCCAGCCACGTACACGTGAGTCGACCTGAGGGCATGACAACGAATGACTGGACAAACGATACAATAGTGTCGGTGTTATTAGCTTCAATATACGGAATGATAGTGTCTATCTGGGCTATTGAATCCATGAGATAATCTTTTAGCTACTGTTTGGCTAACATCCAGTCCTGGGAATGTAAAAACTCATTGCTGGTGGCATACTACCCGCTGAAAAATTGCAGACGGTGGAACACATTACTGGTCATAGAGAGCTTAGTGTTGGGATAAACCCGACAGAGTCGCAGCGCAACATCTCGGAGGGCAGCTGAACAACAATCTACTAGATGAGAGCACCCAGCATCCCGAGGCGGGCTAACTGAAAATACTAGGTTACAGACACACCAAATCAATGGTAGAACTAAGACTGACATCGGCTTACATAAAGTGAACATCATCCACATCTGAACGACCTTCGTGTTTCTGATGGTTGGGAACCGTGGTGGTGTTGTTCGTAACTCGGGTTGTTGGTTTTGGTAGTGATGTTTGCTGAGCTTGGCATTTCGGTTGCAAAAGTTTCATCACGAAGCGAGGTGACATCACGCACTGATGATGTCACCTCGCTTGGTGATGAAACGTTTGCAACCCAAATGCCAAGCTCGGCGAACAGATCAATACCATAGACCTTCGTTTTTACACGGACGTTTCAGCAAACCCCTTTCGAAAACAGTTACATTTTCACGCTTGCTTGAGTTCATCAGTGGTGCATACTCTTGTCCCAGCAGGGATTGAACTTCTGTCAGTGCGTTCGTATACAAGCCTGTTGACCACTGCACCACTGAATTCAACTAGACTGGGAAGTTTTTACCATCCACTCTGAAGAGACAGCCTTTACAGTGTCTTAATAGTGAATATGTAAATGATGGAAGTGACAGAGAAACGACTGAGCAACTTAAAGTAACGATAATTAGTCAGGGCACATATTAAGAGTGGACAGAATAAGTAATGGAGTCCCCTTCTGAAGATGGAACCAAAAGCAAAATATTGAAGCAAGAGGCAGGCTGCAAGTTCCCCTGAGTGATCCAACAGAGATTGAACCGCTCGCCCTCATATTCGGAAACGGAACGAAGTTACGTCGGTTACGCAGAGAAATCAGTGGGTGGTTGGAAACAATCAGTTTGGGATGTGAAGCGTGAAAGGTTCAAGAAGTATTGTATTAAGCTATACGCTTAAACAGCAGGTACGCTGTCACTTCAGTTTACCAGCCATCATGTTATTTATTTACACAGATGGCCATGGAAGAGGTGGCTCATCGTAACCATACGCAACTGGCTTTTGGACAAATTGGGCCTCGTTGCTCCACTATGTGCAAAAATGTCGCGCTTAAACTAACATTAATCAACGGAAAGTGCACAACTTTGAAGTCAAACTAGCTTCCTGCTAAGAAAGGAGCGGAGTAACGTTAGCGCCACCGACTGTCAACCACGGCTGTGATAAACAACTCAACAAAAAAATTGCACATCCACAGATCGACAACTAAAACGTTTCCAATGAGGAGACCACAACAGACAGAGCACGAAATACTGATACGCATAAGTTGGAATTCACTAGGAAATCTGATATGCTACGAAAATAAGTTAATGTACAAAGATAACCATTACATATGTTACCATGTGCATAAATGTTTACGTACATTTCTATGTACACAAAACGTGACCATTCCAAAGAACCAGTCAACAACACAACGATCGTGGATAAGATTGCTAACGCAAAATGGAATCACGGTAAGTTCAGTTCAAACAGAACACAAACCAACAGATTGAAGCAAAAAGGGAGAACGTTGGAGCCGTTCTGAAATGCGCCTTCGAACACGCATCAATGCACGAGTGGAACGTTGGACAATCTGGAACAATGGTAATCTCGAGTCGTAGTCTAGCCGTGCTCTTGTCGAACCACATACCTTAGTAGCTAAATGTCTGGCCATTTGATTACCCGCAATCGTGCGGAAACCGCAAGGACAAAGCAGTGTGCCACGGAATTCCAGGCCTGGTGGGGAGTGTTTATGTTTGCAGCGACGCATACGAGATACCAACGAGCCACAGGGGTCATGTGCTCGTGCTGTGAACGGAGTGCGTACCTTCTCATCGAGCCGAAGGGTACCGACCAAAGAGCTGATACAACGCTCCCAAGAGGTTAGTTGGGTGCATAAATCTATTGGGGACGTAGGGGCTGGAATGGACGGAGCGGAGTGTACACTGCACCAATGCCGATGTACAGCAAGACTACAGGATGAGGAGAAACGACAACTTGGACATCGAACAGTCAGATTGAAGTGCCTACTGATCGGCAGACGTAAAGTCTCGCCGCATTCCAAACATCGAAAACTCATGCGTGGAGTGGAGGTACGTAGCTGATTGGAGTAGTACAAAGATAACGGTTGACTAGATGATCGGCCACGTGAAGTGTCGAAATGGAAATCGTCCACGGAAGAAAGATCGTAGTTAAGGGAACATTGGGGATTCAGATGATGGCCACAATGATGCAGATATTCGTGTATTCTTAAATCCTTCCGATGAACAAAATCAAGGCGACAGCATTCACATCGATAAGTCAGATCGTCCCAGTGAGATCGCATGTGATCCAGCAGACGATGGGCCGTGAAAATATTTGTCTCGCGTTGGCCTACACTAGTTGTATATTGAACAGGCAGTTCGAAGTACTTTAGGCAATAGGGACAGAAGACGTGATTGGTGAATGCATGAGAGGAATGCAAATGTTCCACTAAATCAAAATAACGTGAGGAATAGAATGAATAACAGATTGTGCACACATATGGAGCATCGCGAAACACGTGACGTTCATACAAATGTACGGCAAATTTGAGGATAGCAGTGAAACTCTGCTCACAGATTGGACAAACAAACTGACCATCCAGAAGCGTTTCTGGGTCTTGGGCACGCACGTGATTATGAACTTGTCGATGGGCACACAAAGACTCATCAGCAGAAGGGGAGAAAATACATTCGGGACAAAATTCAAAAGGCCACAAAGTACCCAAATACAACTCATCGATTGTCAAGTGAAGGAGCAGATGTTGAATAAGTTTGCTGTTTGCATAATGTTCCGCACAAATTGGACAAACGACCAAACCGGTTGTGGATACAAGTTCCGACCTTATTCGTTGAGAGTGAAAATCCTGCTTGGTCACAGTGAAATAATACGATATCCATGGTACACGAACTGGGGATGAAGAATGAAGTTTGATAAGGTTCGGAGAGGATGGAGGACTGTTTGAACGAAGCACAGTCAAAGTGCGTTCCATCGGAGAGACAGTGCGGGCGAAGAATAGAATGGTTCGGATTATCCTTTGGATGAATTTTGGAGTTGTTTAAGCAAATCCAATGAATACAAGAGTAACATTGTCTAAAAAAACACAAAAACAGGAACATTAGGGTCGATAAGCGAGTGAATGAGTGGTCAGTTAAGTTAAGTTGAATAAATACATTTAATGGTGATGGCATAACCATCAACAACAGCAATACATCAGTGGTTCACTCTTCATCTTAACTGTCTAATGACCATGGAGAAAGCTAGTCTCAACTGGTAAACAAGAAGAGGACAAGGATACGTGTACTTAGTTAAAAATTTGTTCGAGTTCAAACAGGGAACACCAAGGCGTCAAATGGAAGGAGTGAGACGGAAATTGTTTGTGTGGAGCATGCGGTGAGGAGAACAAGTTGAATAGGCACAACAAAACAGAACGTGCAGCTTGGGCTCTTAATAAGAAGACCGTTGTGATTTTGAGGTTGCGCGTGAAATGTACTAGCTCCAAAGACTGTATGCAGCAAGTTTAAAACATAGAGTAGTACGTATGCAAATATTCATCACAGGAAATCCAGTGGAGTTTCCAAGCGCATGTTCGTATCCTGCCCGTGATGCCAATTTGTGATACTCCGAATTAGGAACTTCGAATTGCCCTAGAAATCGTACTTGAATTGAAACCTCCCACGCAGATAATAAGGAGAAGACCTGGTACTGGTAGCAGTAAGCAGTTGTTGTTCATGAGTTGAGACGCCGAAGTTATGGATGTACAACAGTATTAAAGAAATCACAGTCTGTCATTAGCTGATCGTATTAGCACTTGCAGTCACAAACTGTAAGTTAATTGGTGCAATGCGGAACATGTAAACTGGCGAATAACAGAAGACAACACTGATGCGGTACCTTTAACGCGACATTTGGGTTGGCCCCTTGTCAGATCTTTTGTTGTGTCGGGGTTTGGATAAGCGGTGAGTCGAGTAGATTTTTTCACCAGTCTATTAGTAGACAGCCGAAACATTATGAAAAGGGAGAAGACTGAGCGACAAGACAAGTCGGATCGTAATAACTTAGTGTTAAGGAAGTACAAATATAAATTAGATGGTGGTGGGCTCAAACCCCGGTTGCCTCACTTGAAATTCGGGCGGCCGAATGGCTTTTAGCTCAAATGTGAATCGGCATGCTATACAGCTGTAAACACAAAGGCGGGGAACATGCAAAAGGTGTGACAGGTGCACGTGACATTCACTATTGTGCGATTACATATACACGCATAATCATGGACGGAACTCAAGGATCAGACAGCCACCCTTGGCAAGATTACCACGGAGTCCATAAAACAGAACCAGATTGAACCATGACGCTCAACCCCATGTTTTGACATAAGGGATGAGATTCTCTTTATGATGTCATGAGGGGGGGAAAACAATTTTAACAAGTAAGAACCGAACCATTCTGTAAAAAACGAGTACATCACGTTATCCGAGGTCATGGAGGTTCCACGCATAAGTGTGGATCGATCAGAACGAACGGGAAAAATCGAAAAATATTGTCAAGATGAACAACGTATGGTGGAACCACGGAGTTGTATATTATCAGCACTCGGTTATAGCAACACCACTTCAGAAGAACGCCAATTTTCTAGACTTCCTGAAATCAAGTCTGCTGACGAGTGACTGAGAGCACCGCTTATCTGCCGCGTTGTTTATCAACTAGGTCAGCCCATCGATTGTTGCACAACCGGTCATACGCAAACTACGGACGAGCCAACAAACGGAATGCATCTGTTACAAAGACAAAGAAAACTGAGTCAAACTGTTAGTGAAGTGTTCAGATGGCAAGTAAACGAGTATGAGGGCAACAACGTGATGAACGCCCGACTGGTTCGCTCATGGGGTAAAACCCCGTACACTGCGTGTCACTGTAACATTTGCGACCAACCAACCATTCAAGCTGCGGATGGGCAACATTGCTGCGGCGAAAAATGTTCTGCTCTGTGTCCCAGTTACTCATTCATTCATTCACTCACAAAGGTCACGAGCCTGACCTGAAGGTACTGTGGCTCAGATCGCCGCTCATCTCAATAATGATGTGGAATGACCTAGGAAAATAGTTCACCAAAAGAGTAAGGGAAATCTGGGGGAAACAACTATAAGTGGCATGAATGCAGATGTATCACTGACTGCGCCACATTATCATTTCGGAAAGTGTTTGTAGTCAGCGATTCGGCTGATCATTGGAACCCTAACCGGGAAGACGATACCTACCCACTTTACTCGACGGAACAGTCATGGTCCTCATATTTCGTGACAACGTGTCTTCGTTTGCCCGCCACGCGGTTTTATCCAGCTGTTAGTGGCCTCGGTATGGCAAACGTTCAGCTGGCATGCGGAGTACGTGGTCTAATTATCGAGGCTGTGATACCTGAGTAGCCAACCGACTGATCGCATCTTTTACTAGAGAAATACCCGTTTTGGTAGACTGCAATCCATCCGCTGCCTTGCGGTACAGGCCTTTGAACCCAAGGCTTTGGTTGAGAACCCAACTCGTACTCATGTCTAGGTTGGAGCATGCCGGCAGCATCTCAACCCACATACAATCGTGAATGCCACACCCATAATTCCATACTGCATAAGCTGCCCCGCACCACAAACCGGGTCGCCATATCTATTGCATACAGCAGGGTGGATAGGTGAAAAAATTCTACTGCAGACCTCTCCCCCACTGTCCTAACAAATTCCTCTCAAGCCTCTCTCGACTGCCGTTTCCCGTAAGTGTTCTGCAGGTCCCACCACATACAACTATTAATGGTAACACTGTCCGGCAAGTCACATTTCTTACTATCTAGCTTCAAGCCTCCACCGTCCCTTGTTTAAACATAGAATCCAGATTAATAAAGTTGCCTTCAACGCCCGCACCCTAAAACATATAGGCCAACAGGCCGTTCTCGCAGGAACGCCAGACTTGTTGAATGTCGGTGTCTGCTGCATTTCATAGACTAGAATGCAGGACAGTAGTCAACGTATATGATTAACAGCATCCGCACTGTCTATCCGATACCGGTTATATACTTCGGGTGACTCCATAGAAGCCGCTACCAGTCATGCTGGAGTAGGTCCAATGCCCTGCGCGACCATTGCTGCCGCACTGGATTCCCGTTAGCAGTAAACTTTGTGCCGGCCGTTGGGCAGGCTCAACTGAAGCCAGCTCTAGGTAGAAAACATCAGAAATCTTTTCAGTCTGTTTATGTTCCAACTGATTATGGTGGCGTCGCCGTGAAGGATATCCTTTACTCGGATCTGGCCACTCTCCTTTGGTCGACACATGGTTCTTATATGGTCGTTCTGGACGGAGAAGTGATCGCTCAGGTCGGCCGCTTTGGTGAGGTCGAGTCTCATTTAGATGGTAGGTTTGGAATAGCATCACATCGCTCAGAGGATGGCACGCGGCTGTTAAAACTGTGCGCTAAGCATAAACTATTTTTAACCAGCACTAGTTTGCGATATCGTGCGCGTCACTGATGTGCTTGGTGCCCCCGTTCTCTGAACCAGGCCTGACCTCAAACAGACCACAGCTGTTTGATATAGGTAGCGGGGTTGCACTCAGGAATGTCGCTCTTACTAGAGCACATACTTGAACTCAGACCATTCGCTGATGCGTTACCGTTTTATTCTTACTTTTGCATAGTAACGACCCCATCGACAACTGTTGTGGACCTGGCTTTGCGGTCGGTAAAGCATAAGTACCAAACCAGCTTAAAAAGCAGGCTTAACAGTCCCCGCCCTGACTATTTTAATAACTGCTGGACCTAAGTCTTACAGACAATCCATGAAGCAGGTACTATGACATGCGACACGATGGTTCGTGGGTTAAACAAACATTAGGCCTCAGATAAATTTATGAAGTTGTTAGAAGCCAGACGGAACATTCCTCATGGTTGTTCATATAACAAGCGTACGAAAGATGCTCACAAGAAGTTGGAGCGTATCGTGATCGCTGATCTTGAGGCTTGGCTAGTGGGGAAAGTCAAAGAAACGAAAACCGCTTTTACCCCCAGAGGACACTAGCAAACTGTTCAAGCTTATGTGTGCTACTGATCCAGAGCGTCCGTCTGTCAGTGAAGCTGTCAATCAGGCAGATAATAAACTCACTCATACGAAATCTAGGAGGTCAGCGCGCTGGGCGGTACATTGAGGGTTAGTTTAGCTGGCCTCCTGCTCCTAATGTGTTACTGCCACAAGCCAACATTGTAGCATCCTGGTCAGTAGGTTTAGAACCACCCACTAAAATGGCTCCGCAATTGCACGTCGACTCTCAAACGCAATAGGGCTCTGATCCGGAAGGTCTCGTGCCGGCAATTTTCAAAGAAAGCGGGGAGAAGTAAGTAGAAGCCATGAGGCAGTTGCTTCAACTTGTGTGGATGACGAAGAACAGTCGTCTGTGCTCAGGTCACTCGATAATAATTCGCATATTCAATAAACGTGTCCGGGGTTCATGAAAAAACGATAACCTGACCCTAATCATCACTGGGGTTCTGGCATCCATTATACTTCTTCCATTCCCTGCAGCTCGGGTGTCGCACAGTAGGGAGGGACAGGTAGGGTTTCGTCTTGAACGAGGATGCATTAATCAAATTTTTACCGTTCGTCAGATTATGAAGCAGCGTCGTGTATACCATCGACCAACAGTTACCGTATTTCTCGACCATAAAGATGCGTTCGATTCAGTGGATAAATCTACATTTATAGTGGCCTAGATACAAGGGTGTACAAACCAGTTGTGTGAACATACTGTCGGCGCCTTTGTTTCCATAATTCAGACCAGGTTAAGGTTTGTAGTGAACTAACAGCTTCAGCACTAAGAGCGGTGTACGTCACAGCTGTCCACTTTGGCGATTTTTGTTTAATTGTCACAGACGAAATAATGAATAGCTGTGTGCGGCACTAACAAGATACCGGTTTGGACTTCCTAGCTGGTGGAAGACCGACCGATCTTGATTATGCTGATGATAGTGTTGTAAGATTGCTGTGGTTACGTAGATTTAATATCGGATAATGACAGAGGTTGCTGACCGATTTGTGAACTTGGGAAACATAATCGGCGAGAAAGGTGTAAGGGATTAAATAGAGGCGCGTATCTCTAAGGCTAGGGCAGTACTGGATAATCTAGGTCACCTCTGGAGACAGAGGGGTATCTATCTGAGGCTTGTGGATCGCGTATATAAGGCAACAATGCGGGCTGTGTTAATTTACGGCAGCGAAACGCTTCCGTTCACGGCGGAAGATCTGGACCGTCTTCAAGTATTTGAACACTGATGTCTGCGTTTGATAGTTCGCATCGGGTGGCATCCACGAGTAATTAACGAAGAAGTTAAGGAAGCGGGTATTTGGTAGTGGTTATCAAACGAGTTCTCTTAAACACTTCTCACATTTGTACAGGCTTGGATGGTTAGGCCATGTACCAAGGATATCAGCTAGTCGTCTGCCACACCGAGCACTCTGACGACGCTGCACCTCATCGGCATAAGGTGCGAGGTGGATAAATGATGACTAGCGAAGAGAACAGAAATCGTTTGTGAAGAAGCTGACCATCATCATCATCATCATCAAAAACAGCCATGAGCCTGACCAAAAGGTACTGTGGCTCGGGCCGCCGCTCACCTCAACAGTGACGTGGAATATTCTAAAAGGAAAGAGTACTACGAAGGACAAAAAAGATTGAAGAAGACTAAATGGAAGAACTAGAAATGGTATGGATACAGGTACGCCATTGACTGCGACACACCGCCATCTCGGATAGCGTCTCTAACCAACGGTTTGAGTGATCACGAGGACCCCA
>QNGE01004230.1:45475-65721 GCA_008508345.1 Paragonimus westermani
AATCCTATGAGTGTAACTGCTTTTCGTCTGACTGCTCCCCTTTGGCCTGTCTGACAAGGTTGCACCTGGAAGGACCGGAGTCCTAGTCAGCATAGCCCGCCGGATCAAAACAGTACACAAGCCCGACCACCACGTCAAGGTAGCAGTATAGGTCGGGAAGAAGCTGACCACTGTGGGTCGGATCTGTTTCTCGGGCTGGAGAACTCGTGACCCCTAGAGTCGGTGGCTCGGGACGTTAGATGACAGAGCGGTTACCCGGGATCAGTGACGTGAATCGTGCTGTTATTCGGCTGAGTGGTTTGTGGAATACGTGCATTTAATGACGCGGGGCAGTAAAAGCCGTAAAAAAATCTGTCACACTGATGACGCTTTACTTTAACTTACAGCTCGGTCGTTTGTTTGCAAGATGTAGGCACCTTGATGTTAAGAAAAGACTTGGCTATTTTAAGCAATTATGTTCCGTTCCCCAGTTCTTTTACCACCCTCTCCCTGTACAGCGTTTGTTTACTTCATCGTTGTGTTGCAGTTAAGCATCAGTGAGGACAACGGATGTCTATTATGACGATGACGGCCTGTACGTCGCAAGATTGGCACTAGTGAAGGCGGTATAATTTCAGAGGTCTGACCTAACATCTTCTAATGGATACCGGTAGGCAAATCAAGGGGTGGTGTCAATAATGATATGGCGCCATGGTGAGGTATATTAGTGGCAGTTTCCCTACAGCCACGGATACACTCATATCGACAGATCAAAAAGTAGAGTATGCAAAATCGGAAAACAGACATTACCGCGAAAGTCACCGTGTGTCTTCAGACATAAGCTAACTGTCGACGAAGATCACAAAGTTGATAGAGAGACGTCAGTAGCTGCAATGAACAATGTCCACAATCCTTACATGTTCATGTATGTCTATGGTATTCAACACACTAGGTTTAAAAACGAGTCGTCTTTTGTTCGACGGCAGTTTGCTTACGATAACCAATTATAATCAAAAGTAATCTAAACATTCTTTTTATTTCGTTCGGGAACTTCCTTCCGACTTCCCGTTAGTTACACCTGCACCGTTGATAAGGGCGTATTCGGAAGTCTACATAGCAAGTGTTCTTCTGACTATCCCATATGAATGACCCTAAAGGACCACGTACGGTGACTTGCAAAAGACCTGCTGTAGAAAGATAATAGCCAGCTGGAGAGTCAAAATGTCATATTTAAAGACTGGTGTTTTTTAGAAACACATCGCCCTATTATTGCCTGTAATCACGGCCTTCATCCTCCACCACAAACCGAAAACGAGCTCGTACACATGAGGCTGCAGTTTTTAACATTATTATCGTTTGGCTGACCCTCGCAAATACCAAGCCTGGTTCAATATCATCGAGATCACCACGCTAGTCTGAATTTACCGATGGAAGTCACGAAAGCGCGCCAGTAACCCGGTTGTGCAGTTCTGCAGCATACTGCAACTTAGCTAAGGTTAAACAATCCGGTACATCGGCGCTTGATGTACAGTTATTGTCGTCATGACTAGGTACAGCGACGAGAGGGGCATAATTTGCATAAGACTAAACGTCATTTCTGGCACACGCCAGCATACATCAGAACTACGCCTCTGCTAGCAGAAAGTTTGGTACCCAAATGAAAACCATGAACATCTGTGGAACCTTTTCTGTTACAGTTGTCCACTGCAGACAGAACGGATCATCGTCCGAAGCGTTGAGTAGGCTGGCATCTGCCCAGATGAAGTCCTCACTTTGTTAGGTAAGATCAAGTGAGTTCAGGGGTTAATCCAAAAATTGTCATACAAACAAAAGGCTTGTGGAGAACTTCGACTGAGCGACTGCTTCGTCGAGGTACATAAAGACCTTGCTCAAAGTATCCCATAAATTTTAACTGCTATGCAATTTTTAAGGTTAGGGGGGAAATTGAAATCAAAAACAGAACGCGTAAAAAAGCGTCGTGTTCCATGGACTTCTTACGGAACGAAAGAATATCCACGATGGTGACACGGTGAGGGTAATGGATTCTTGTTACATAATTAGCGTACTTCTGAGGCCCATCAGAAGAAATGACGAAAATTCCATTTGCACCAGGATTATAGTAAACCGCCTGGAATATCACGTTAAAAACAGGTAAAAATCAATATTACACATATTCATTTTTTAAAAACAGTGGCGCCGGATAACAGAACAATAGATACTTTCACCGCTGGCAGCGGAAACTTCTCAACACTTGCACTGACGAGCAGTCAAGGGACTTCAACTGCTACAAATCCAATGTGTCATATCGCCATGTGCAGTACAGTTCAGTTACCTGTTTCTACGAAGACAAGCAAATTCAACACAATAAGGACACGAGGTGACAAACGTGTCCCGATACATGAGAAGAGAAGTGGGATTGTGTAAGACAGAGGAAAAGGATAAAGATGGAGAAAGTTACACTAATGCATACAGAGATTCACAGTCAGTGCATCAGTGACCTCTGTGATTCGTCATATCAGACAGCATCCTACGCCACAGGTTTTCCGTATCCTGTGGAACCCAATGAAGAATCCGGGAACACCGCAGTGAAGCAAGTTTCAGTGTTAGTACTTTCGTGTTCCGAGCCCGTCATATACTGGCTATCACTCTCAGCCTAACATAAAAACCGCAAACAGGACAGCGTGACAAGCGGTGAGCTGGCATTCCTTCAAAGTTGCAATTCTATTCACCTAGATGACAATTTGGTACCAGCAGAGAACGACTCTAATAAATTAATGAAAACTTTTGCTTGCAAAAGCAAAGCTGTTTGCCTGACCTATTCCGCCGACTCTATCGATCATGAGTACTATGCTTATAGATTTTGGTCTCACCAGACATAACTGTCAGGCCGGTCAAAAAGAAAACAGCCAGATGAAAAGCAGTTACAAACAGGCTGTGTCGCACTACTGGCCACGCAGGAGTGCATAAGTAATGAGGCAGGAAACTGTGGACATACGGCAGAACTACTTTCATAGTTGAACCGCTATCCTACGAATAAAGAGGATCAGGGTTATGAAAGGTACTCTCAAACAGCAGAACACTCCGAACGCCCAACAGCTGACCGTGAATGCTGGCGCACCATCCAACAAGGTCGAAACACTTTCGATGTAAATCAAAAGTCTGATGTCTCGAACACACCAGTGCGCGCAACAGCGATCGGAATCAAACAGGAACATTTTTTCACTGCGAACTCGGACAGGGCATACCTTTCAATACCAGGTGAGTCAGACTCTTGAAGCAAAGGCTCCGGTTAATGTCTTGCGGGTCAGTCTTCTGACATAAGAGATCGGGGAGGATCAGAAGGTATCGTTTTTCCTATAGATATTCGTCTATCCCCGCTTTCGCATTCTACCTTGACATCTAACTTTCCAGCCACTCATGTACATTCAAATGATAGCTATTTTCTAAAATCAAGACAGCTGGGAAACACTGGCACTTTCAATGTCCTCATTCCCCGCCAAGTTGGTCAGCAAGCTGACTTGATGAGCACCCATTCAAGTTTGGGGTTTAATATGTGCTGTTCCGGTAAGCGAAATTACGAGTCTACCACTGTTATTCGGTCGAGCTTACCTCTGGATCACCCTCCATACAAGCGTTTCCCTCCCAAGGTCTCTGGTGACGAGCAGAGCAATGCGTGCTCGATTGGATTCTAGTGAACAGTCGCTTGTGCGCTATCAGACTCAAGACATCAGTTTAAGTCTACCAAGGCGAATCAGAGAAGCATTTTGTATATACCATATCGGCGCACGCATCAATGAATGTTTGCTCAGATGCTATCAAGAATCCGTCTTACGATGTCCTCGTCGATATCTTGAAGCAGACTGAACGCCAACATCACTATACTAACCAGGGATTCAAGTGTCCAACTCGGTCGGCTTTTCCCTTATGAGAAGCGGCTGGGTAGTGAGTTTAATTTCCGGACAAAACACACTGATAATAATAGATTATCGTAATTGTGAGCTTCATATAGTCTCCACATTTAGAATGCCGCATTACAATATTCCGAAAAGCAGTGTTAAATGGAGGCCGTTGTATGCATCTCAAAGTAGACACAACTCGATCAAATAATAGTAAGTAACAATTGGCATTACTCTGTCGAACAATTGTGGAGTAATCACTCTGATCTGGATCACGCTGTTGTGTACCTGGGTTTTGTCATTTGCCCAGAGGTCGTTTACTCGTAAATGCAAAATAATTAATGGGTTTTCGAGAAAGGGAACTGCATAGAACGCCCACCAAAAAGCACTGGTGAACAAATTGCCCAGTTCCAGTCAGGTGATAGAAAACAACGGACACCGAAAAAAATCTCAGCAACTATGAGAACATCCAGAACTGCGGTAAACCTCACGAGCAAACGTCGTTCGATTCCGCCTGGCTTCCAGTTTGATGACGACCTAAACGAAAAATGACGAAAAGCGTGGACAAAGGTCGTGAATATTACTCGGTCGGAAAGTCGAAAGAGGTAGAATGAGTCTTTTTGTTCGGGAATAATGGAAAGCCATTTTCCCCGGTCCGTGGTTGTACTGGCCATCGAATCGATGTAAGTGAGATCATGTATGAGAAGATAATTCACTTATCACGAGCCATTCACACCGACTTGGCAAGTGAACTGAACATTGTGAGGAACGGTTCAGCCGGCCTCAACCGGATCATATGGGTGACGAGATCCGAATGGTCAGTCATTGTGTTCCAGACTGCCCTCCGTCGAAAGCAGAAGTGACCCTGGAGCATACGTGATTAAAGCGTAACAAGGCTTCTGGACCAGATCTTCTCTCCTCTTTTCAAGGATGGTGGAGAGAGATCAATATCAGAACTGACAAAACCCCAGACGATTTGGGAAACCAGAGAGGTATCTCGTGATTGGTGCTTACCAACAGTAATTCCCGTTTACAAAAAGAGTTTGGAAGTCGCTGTGACAATCACAGAAGTACCAGTCTAGTTTCTGTTGCGTCCAATTTACTGTATGGCTTTACATTACGCCGGCTCACTAAGCCCGGAGAAAGTCAGGTACGTGAAGAACAGGCAGAATTCCAGTCCGGTCGTCGTTGGGCTGATAACACTTTTACTTTGCGACAGGTTCTGGAGCATCGACACTCTCATGAGCAGTCGACGGTCGTGGTGTTTTTGGATCTAAGGACTGCTTTTGATTGGGTTTCTCATAACGTTCTCTGGAACTGCCTTCTTCGCAAGGGAGTAGCAGAGAAATACGTGAATCTGTAAAGATTACTGTATGTTCACTTTGCAAGCAAGGTTGGGGTTACGGAAAATTATCCCGGGTGTATAGCACTTCTAGTGGTTTCATCAGGAGCGTCCGATTTCCTTCTTCCTGATGAATTTTGCCATGGACGACAATCAGGAAGGTGCACTTGAGTTTACTCCTGGTAGTACGTTGACTGGAATGGAGTATGCGGATAACATTGGTTTGCTTAGCTCCTTTGTCGAAGACATGCACACCGAACTGNCAGCTGAACGTTTGCCATACCGAGGCCACTAACAGCTGGATAAAACCGCGTGGCGGGCAAACGAAGACACGTTGTCACGAAATATGAGGACCATGACTGTTCCGTCGAGTAAAGTGGGTAGGTATCGTCTTCCCGGTTAGGGTTCCAATGATCAGCCGAATCGCTGACTACAAACACTTTCCGAAATGATAATGTGGCGTAGTCAGTGACACATCTGCATTCATGCCACTTATCGTTTTTCCCCCCAGACTTCCCTTACTCTTTTGGTGAACTATTTTCCTAGGTCATTCCACATCATTATTGAGATGAGCGGCGGTCTGAGCCACAGTACCTTCAGGTCAGGCTCGTGACCGTTGTGAATGAAATTAATGAATGAAGCCGCGGTAATACGAATGCAAAAGTATTTACTATTAGTAAAGCGGCAGTTAGTTTAGTTGTGTAAAAAGAACAGAAACAGTGCGTTGGTGCACGGCATGAATTTCACGCAATGTGATAGAAAGAAGCCAAGAAATACCGTATAGGAAGTTGATTGCAAACTGATTGTGCCCATGATTTTTTCGAAAATGTTATGGCAAAGACTAGCACTGAATAGTGCTAACTGTGATCACAAAGGTCACTGTCGTCGACAGTGATACCCAATTCTTTACAGAGGGCCCGTCTAAACAACAGACCGAGAGTACAGTCAATGGGGAAGAACGCACACGTGCGCAAACCATGTGACCAATTATGAAGAAGTTGATGGTTAATTTTGCCTACATAAAACGCCAGGCGCCAACAAATGAAAATATAATTAGAAGGCTTTAACCAGAAATCAGAAAGATACTTGAAGCATTGGAACCACGGCCATTAAACAGAGTGAGATGTATTTTGACAGTTGTCGGGAGATAAAAATCGGGATAAAATATCACAGAGCTACTTATGAACCACAATGTGATTGCAAATTTGGTACACCTCCTTAGGTCATTTCGTTCACATATTCCACCATGATGTGTTATCGAGAGAGGCACAGCAAAAATATTGGGGAAAAAGAAGTGAAGAGAAGGCACCACCTTGAAAGACGCTGACGCTGTTTTGTTACTAACACAGACATCAGTAACTACAAAATATACATTGTTGACGATTGGTGAAGTAATAACAAAACCAAGCAAGACACAAATTTCCAGAGGAAATGACAATCCTTATCTAAAGTAGTGAAGACGTTGGTTCGGTCAAAGGCATTTGATTACCTTCGTTTCTGATATCTAAAGAGGAAAAGCGAAGAGCGTTGATGTAGAAGAGGCATCACGAGTTGCATGGGAGGTTCGATAAGCAAACTATGTCGTCACGAATTAGGTCAAATAACAGTCTCGCGGTCAAAATAATCCCAATAACAACCAAGACTATGGAAGAGCAGACGATTTGCTTACGGCGCAGGTTGACATTTTGAGACATGTGGTCCTGACATTTCTCTTACTGTCACTCAACACGAAAAAGTAAGGCAAGCAATATAACCAAAACAAGAAGGCACAAAAATCAGACTTTAAAGAGCCACTTTGAATCCTCGGTGTTTAGTTCATGTTCATCAGCTAATTGCACTGACAGTCGGACCGGGTGGTAATGGGATCTCCTTTGGGTCCACTGATAGCAGAAGTATTCATGGACAAACTAGAGTCTCACCTTAAGCGTACAGCCGAGGGCTTTCATATATAACGTCTATTGGTCAGCGACGTGTTGGTTGTTATACAACCACACGACTGGCTGGCAACTATTCTTCAGCTTCTGGATGCAGTATAAGCTTTAGTTCATTTTATCTAGGAAGAGACTGAACTGTGCGTTTCGCTTTTAAGATACCAAATTGGCCAGCCGTCGAAACGATAAAATGGACAGATCTGTATATCGCAAAACTAATACGAGCAGGTTGGTACATCCCCTCTTTAAAATTTTCGTGCCCACGAGAAAAAACGAGATCTGACCCGAGGCCTGACAACTGGAGGAGAGGAGATCTGTTCGGATGACACAGTAGAGCGAGAAATGAAAACGATACAAATGCTATTGAAGGAAAATGGCAAATCGGAGAAATTCACCACCTCAGATATGACTGCTAAAATTCCGCAAGAGGTAATGCCCACTGCTGGAAAAAAAGTGGCGTTTATAAAACTTCTGTTTAAAGAAAATAATGTAGCAGACTAAGTTAACAGGTGGACTTATCGGCCGCTTAGACATATCTTTCCAGCAGCAACTTTAAAAAGCTCGTTAAAAATTATCAAGAGGCACCACCCAGCGCGGACTGGAGCTGGCTGCCGTATATCGATTATTCGCACCGTTGTACATCTCACTGACATCAACCACTGTATACACATCATTCCAGGTTGTCTAGAGAGTCCCCACCATTCAATCAGAGACTGTCCGCCAGCGTATACTGGGGACGAGCGAATAAACTACAATCGGATTACGTAGCCCTAACTTGTGTTTCACAGGGATTTTGTCCAATCCTTGCTACTTTCGAGGTCATGGATCAGTCATAAGCACTCTAACCATACACAAACATTCCACTCTGATCATGTGACTTGACTCCCAGTCCAGGCCCATTTAATTACGTGGAGCCTGGCAGTCGTTTTTTAAATATCACTTGTTCACAACCAGTTCCTGGATTTAGCGGTTTGTCCCATAATATGTTTGGTTGAAAACCTTATAATTGTATTGGCTTCAAAAGGAATTACAGGAGAGCACATTCTTTCAGGGGTGAGGAAAAAATCGCATCTGGAATACGTGCCCTAGAAGTTAACTTTAGAAGTCATCTAAGAACGGAATAGAACTCCTGAAGTGTTTATATCCATGCAGAAGATACAGGTTCAGCTGCAGTCCAGATTTTCAGCTTTACACTTTTGTTGAATATCCGTAGTTCAACTTATCGAGTTCAATCAACGTCTAAATAATACGGCAATCCGGGTTTCCGAAAAGCATGTTACCGTGGCAAATACTATTGAAGGCTTACCAACAAATATCATTCCGTCACTGCTGTGACAAATCCGAAGCCACTACCGTCCCATTTGTTCCTATAGGATTTACTGTTGCTTCTAAAAACACGAAGGGGAACGGTGCACTTCACATTCTTTAGGAAACTGGTATATATGCACTGATATATGCACTGCATTGTGGGAGTAACTACCAAAACGTGGAGGGCTAGCAGATAATATAAAGCAAAGTCTGTAAAACTGAATGAACAAAAGTAAGAAACGAGGTAAATTCCAAGGCGAAAAGACGCTGCTATTATACTAGAAAAAACGGTTCACTTGATTTGCTAGAACCAATGAACATCCCATTGGCTAAGACGACCTGTCATAGTTGAATACCAGTTGGAGATTGAACAACGACGGACATAAACGTCAGCCAGTCAAATGTTGACTGATATACAGTTGAAGAAAAACCGGTGCAGTGATAGTAGCGTTATTTACCGTGTCTGTTTTTGTGGCCATTAAATTATTTAGCATAAAAACGGAATGAGAACACTCAGAGTAGTAGTAGTTTGGAAGACAAAAATAGTCATCCAATCGAATTGACGTACTTCGGCAGTCAGGATACTTGCATCCATCTATAGCTGGTATGGGGGAGCACACCTGTCTCAAATGGAGGCTTAGTTTCAGTGTAGTGTTCTGGACAAACAAGTTTGCCCGTACGACATAAGAGAGGCGGTCCCACATTAGATCGTTCTCCTCAAAAAGGCGTTATCTAATAAAACCTACCTAAAATTGCGTTGACGTGATGAAGATTGTCCCCTACCATGGTGATTACCGGCACAGGCCTCTATCAGACCTGACAGTCCTTTACGCTCAGACGGCGCAAGACATACACCATGTTAGAATACCACAGTGTCGAAGCTGTTTAATGTCTTTTGGGGTGCCTGTAAATTACCGGCAAGCAGAGTGATACCATCGGCATGGAATAAGCCGATGATTCTATCTACTGACAACATGCCACGTCCGCTCTTGAGACGCCCTTGTATAGCTGAAGGTGATGTCTTGCACACATACCCAACAGTGTACTCAAACTGCGGGCGAAACATACACACTTTGAAGCTGTTCCGCCAAGTTTTCTCGCATTAGGAGTATTTAACAGGAAGGCAGATAATTTAATGTCTGACGCTATGACAGCGTATAAGTCAACAATTGCTCATTCTGGGTGGTTGGAAAACATTAGCTCTGAATATCTTGAGATGTGGCACATCAATCACATGATCACCAGTCCAAGCACATAAAGAAGGTGGACTACGAAATCCTGAGTGCAAAAAGATCCAAAAGGTGTGACAAGCGGGAGCCTGTTTCCGGCTAGCAGTGCACGCGGATGGCGTACAAACACTCTCCAGGATTCCGAGACGATTTTGTTGGAAGTATAACCAATGTATCTGAATTTAACACGAAGTTCCTTCGAAAAACCTGAGTCTCTACCCGTAACTCAAATGAGGGCGAATGTGCCAGCATGAATAGCAAGACATTAGCCACACATCACATGATCTAATAACACAACTGCAGCCTCCCGCGCTTCCGCTTGCTATTCGTGGGTAGGATCTCTGCACAAAATGCTTCCGGGGAGCCTTCAGTTAGACCAAATCTCTGAACTGGGTGACTGGGAAGCAGCCAATTGAACGACATACTTATGACTGTATTAATAATTGGACACTTCAATGACATTGCGCCGGGTTGAATATACCACCGGAAGAAAGCTGCTACGCATCAAACCGTCGATACTTAGTGACTCAGATACACGTCAGGCCAAGTGCGAGCACATTCAAGTTTCGAAAATACTGTTCTTTGTACTGCAGTTTTCATTAGCGTCTGAGAAAGCAAGCAACATAGCAAACGGGTCACCCGCCGAAAAAGCTAGTATACACTTGCTGCTGATTGTATCAGCAAAGTATAAATGCTACACTAGACCTAATTCATGCAACCGCTGAAAACGCTTGTGCTTGCCAGGACCTCCCCAAAACGATGTACCGATTGGACAAGGAATTATGACACTTGGCCATTTGCAAGCAGGTGGCGTCAGCGTCACAGCTAAATTAAGGCTGAAAGGAAATTAGGAAATGAAAAAAGGGTGGGTTAAAACAGTGTATTGAAGAAAAAAGACTCACAAGACGAGTACCACTAACCGCAGTATCGTAACCGGATCTACAGCCCGAGTGCGCAAACAAACGACACAATAACGGGTAGTGGAACGGTGTATAACGGAACGACGGTCAGCGGTAATTAACGGACTACAGAATACACGCGACTAATTCGTAACATCTCGGCAAACCCAACCACCTGAAGCTAACGCATGAACACAGAAAAGACTGGCCTCCGAGCTGAGCTCTTTTTGTCACTTAATCCGAAGACAGCACGGTCAAAAACTTGTTCATTTTTAAAAAGTTTGTGACCGATCAGAAAACGTGGTGAGAAAGTGGACCAGATCTAAAGGGCACGATGATGCTCCAATTAAAAGACGAGCATTTGAGTGGGGTGACAGAAGTTGGCACGAAGGGTGAGAATGCTCGTGACGGGTGAAGTGGCACATAATTGTGACGACTATGAAGATCACCTTGAACAGTGATGAGTTAGGCCTTTCCAAAGGCGAACAGAACAGCAGTTTCGGGGAAATGCTTTCTTTCCCGACAGTTTTTTCAAGCCTGACAGTGTCGCCGACCAGAGGCACTCGATTTCCTGTAGACCCCAACCAGGATACTAGGCACACTCCGTGGAAGCAGGCTCCCATGGCAGTCTACATTCAAGGAAGGGGTCGAACACTGGAAACCGAACTGTTGATCTTAACCTAACATGACATAGCAAGCAAAGGGGTGATAGTCATGGTTCAGTCGAGCATTCCTAACAGCTTTGAGACTGACCAGAATAGACCACGGCTGGAACCACTGCTATAAACAACATAGTAAGATGGAGCAAAGTCAACGAAGCTGATGCGAAACTGGTACACTCGGCTATGAGCAGAATCAGCCAGGCCAAAAGCCCCGCTGGCGAATATCATCAGTGTTAAAGTGTTGAACCCAGCACACGTGGCTAATGTCTAGTATGCATCGGTGGTCAAAGACGCGCCCTCCATACATCCTCCGTGCACGCAGCCGTGTGGAGGATAGGGAAGCACATGTTCAGTTTCAGTATTCCGTATAAAACAGGTCACATCTACACTCCGTGGGGTCATCCGGTTGCGACCATTAAGACTACCGCAGATTTTCCCAGTGTCTAGTTTTGTTTTAAACATGGCGTCCGATTTATCATACACCAGAAACAGCCACAGCGCCCCAACGGCTGACCAATCTACGAGATAGCCAGTAGACTGCAGGCGTGTTCTGTGTGGTCTGCTTCCTCAGGGTGTTCACGACCCGCGTGTAGTCATTCTATAAGTGAGAGGAACTTCGCGCACAGCTTCGAGAACACTTCTTCTCTCAGTACGTTGCGTACTAGCATTGAAACTCCCCACACATGCCTGTAACTTTGGGGAAACATGGAGGAGATCTAGTCTCTAGCTATAGCTCTGTCTTCACTCCAACAACCACAATTTCCGTGGCCGTTCCTTTGAATTCCTTTCAGTTTTTGCATCTCCCTTTCGATGAGTGAATAAGCCCTCGTACTTCAAGACTGCTCGAAGGTGTGCGTTGATTATGATTAAGTCTAGCGTCCAGCCTATCTGAAATTTTCATTATCTTGTAACATTGAAGTGAACTCGTTAAAGGGAACAATTAGCTAGCCGCATGTCTGTCCCACGAACACTTCCTAATAGTACGCCCTTGGAAAATGTTAGTCGGACAGACTGTGACGATAAACGAGATGAATTTCCCCTGCTGTATCCCAAAATTTCGAGGCACGCGAGTACACAAGGTTTCGAAGTAATACTCGAAGCAGAACATGCTACAACATTTGTATGCACTAAAAACAGGATCTATTACCAGTGGAACTGGCATCATATCGTCAGCTGACAAACACAGTCATCGTAACGAGAAATCCTAAAATAAAATCAAAATAGGCCACGACCTTGAGATTTCAGGATTGCAAAATTCAGCGGGAAGCAGTTGGATCATTTGTGGGTTCAAACGGATGGCATATTGATCGGTACATAACTACCTTATGATATGGCAATGACCAACCAGATTTCGTTATGATGAGACATTAGATCTTAGCCGGCTTTTCGAATTGATGTGCGCGAAAATTGAATGATTAGGATATTGAAGTTCGCTGTTGTGTAGGTCAAACGGGCCAACACCGCCGGGTTACGAATACCGGAACGTGTAAACGAGAAGTATATTGCCGACAATGGTAGTCGACGTGAGAGCGAACAGATAACAAGCCGGAACTTTAATACAGCAGAACGAGGAACGAGCATACAGCGGAGTTGTAGGTTCATGTGCGCAGGGCATTTACCGGTAACCATGCACTTTCAAACAAACAATCAAGCACGCACAATATATAGGAGCGAGTAGAGTACTAATGACGATCGTAGCTTTGACGCAATTAGCAACAAACAAATAGGGTCATTATATTTTTCTGTGATTGTGGCCGTTTGTTTCCATTTTCGAATGTTGTGTGCATGACTTATTGGGAACCTCGCTCATGCCTGTCAACTTCTGCTACCATTCCAAATACTCAGTGTGCTCCCGTCCTTTAGAGAAAAACACTTCCTCGGCGATTCCATACAGCTACATATTACATTTGACCCATTCAATCTGTCATGCTGTAAACTATCCGTAGTTGAAAAGTTCAGTGGTTTAAGGGCAACAAAATACGACTCATTCACTTAACTCTCTTAGTAGAAATGATCAAAATCCTTGGAACATTTGTATTGGCTGACCGCTAATCCTTTCGTCAACGGAATAGCACTCAGGAAAAAAATCATTATGGTTGCCGTTAGAAGGGTATGCTTGAGATTTCCGCTGGGGTTTCTCGTGTAGATAGCTTGATAGTTTGCCAGCTTATTCTGGCAACGTATACTTTATTGGTGCAAATTCGATAATGCATTCATTTAGATGTATCCCGCTACATTTCACCGAAAGCTAATTTTACGCTCCACATGTTCTCCTTAATTTTATTACGAATACCGAATTATTTACGACGCTTCAGCTAGTCATTTTGCATTTCGGGAAATTAGACGCCTTGACTAACTCGGAGTTGTCTGGGTGGATAAATGGAGGNAATCCTTTCGTCAACGGAATAGCGCTCATGAAAAAAATCATTATGGTTGCCGTTAGAAGGGTATGCTTGAGATTTCCGCTGGGGTTTCCCATGTAGATAGCTTGATAGTTTGCCAGCTTGTTCTGACAACGTGTACTTTATTGGTGCGAATTCGATAATGCATCCATTTAGATGTATCCCGCTACATTTCATCGGAAGCCAATTTTACGCTCCACATGTTCTTCTTAATTTTATTGCGAATACCGGACTATTTACGACGCTTCAGCTAGTCATTTTGCATTTTGGGAAATTAGACGCCTTGACTAACTCGGAGTTGTCTGGGTGGATAAATGGAGGACCCCCATTTAATACATTTTACACTACGGAATCAAGCACTGCAGGTTTGGAATATAATACTGTGAATATGGGCTTTATTGGGGTTGTGTGATAGTTGTCGTATTAGTGCGTCAAGTTCAGGTAACACAGAAGTGAAAAGCATGAGTTCCCACATGTTTTACAGGTTGGGTTTACACAGTTTTAGCTGCCCAGTACTCGTAAAACACGCTACCATCCATGATTCTACAACGTTCGGCAAGAAACCCCTTAACTGTTGAAACAATGAAATTGAAGTGGAGCGATTTCCTGTTTGGAGACATGTATGGTAATCAGAACTCGCACACGAGATGTTAAAGACGGAATTGCACCCGACGGACACCAACCAGTCAAGAACGGTGATTGGCCTTTTCATTTATTTTTCATGAAGTTTTGGCTTAAATAAGCTTTTTGAACGTGTAACAATATTAAATAACCGAGTTGCTTATTTCAAAGTCGCACGGACACAAGAATGGACAGACCAACCAATAAACAGAACAATTCTCGAACGACGGCGACCGTATCGTCCGTTTTTTCCTCTAAAATGGAAATCTAGTAAGTTGTAACTGCTTTTTTGCGCTCCGACCACTGTTTTGATTCGGCAATCCGGTAAGTGACGAGTAGCTAATTCGCTCTATAGAACTGCGATGAGATATATGTTTCCATGTCAGATGGACATCCTGCGGATTGTTGGTTCACTGTAAATGATGTGAACGATTCTGTTCATCTGTTTGATCGGAGCACCCCAAGTGTTGAGGCAAGGTGGTTGGATACCTACATTTCCGGTAAGGGCATAGCGACAGTGAATATTTTTGTTGTACCTCATCGCCTGATACATTCTACAAGAAGGAAGTGGGTATGTTACTAATAATTTCGCAGAAATGCCTTCATGGATGTTCAGCCATCTAGAAAATACTGGCATATTGCTTGCTATCAAAGACTGTAATTGTATATTTGTGCACTTATGCTCTACATGAAAACAGCCAAACCTGTATTTCAGACATCTCCTCAATGTGGCCAGTGTCCATGTTGCACATAAAACGAATCGCCGTTGGTAAATATTGAAACATTTTGCATTTCTCGTTGCAATTCAAAGACATCAGTTTTTGCCACAGATGGACTAGGTGGTTGGCCATCCGCAATTTATGTGCACATACGCAGTGAAAATTATGCTTTCCTGCATCCAACTATTGTCGACTTTATAAATGGCTAGTTTTCCGTGAAAAGCCTGAACATGCAGTGAATGGTTAGGTCGTAGTTCGTGATTCAGTGTACATATGGCTGTGGCAGCCACTGTGGTGGTAAGTGCAGGTGTGTATGCGCAGAACATACTCGTCCACCTGTTAAGTTACACCATTTGATTGGTACTAGAGCACTTGACTGGACGGGTCCTTCGGCAATTGTGACTTTGACAGCTATCAGGTTTTAAATTCGCGCCAAAGGGAAGAAGGCTTTCGGCGCAATTCCACGTACGTTAGGTGTTTTCGAAATCATTAAAATCTCAATTTCATGTAGAGCACCTGCAGTACTTATTGATTTCGTTAAGTTCTGTTGGAATATTTTGGGGTTGATGTGTTCGGTTAGATTAATGTTGAAAGGTGATCCTACGTCCTATTATATTTCTCCAATAAACCATATCGTTTATTTTAAGCAGCAGTATACACATATTCATTCGAAGGGAGGACAAACTGTGACATCAAAATTAGGCAAAAGAAATGCAAAGGGGAGAGTGTACAAACAAGACCTCGCTGAAAGTTTTGGGCGCTGAATATTTAGCAACACTGGACAGTTGACAAGTCCTCATACAAGGGTGGCAGGCGTTATTAGTCTAAACCAAATGAAAAGTTGCTCGCGTGGTATGTGTCAAGCAGACTACAGAAGAATGAAAAAAGAATTCGAGAAATTTAGTAAAAGTGAAGTACAATGGACCGTCAGTCGCACAGGATTAGAAGCTCTTCAAGGCATAGTGTTGCTATCACAGTCAAGGCTCACGTATCGGGAAGGAAAAATGACTCTAATAGTGAGACAGCTGTCAGATAGGTGGCGACAGATAACTTCAGGTACCCCGCGTAAACGTATCGTAGGTTTTTAGGGAACCAAGGACAGTCAGTGAGCATAAATCCGTGACTCCATATGAGGGCAGTCCCAGTCGAAGAATAGTGCTATATGAAGAAGATAATATGATACCGCGAAAAGAGATCAGAGGTGAATGAGAAACAGAGCTAACATCACATCCGTTGGCATGGAAGGCCGACTAAATGACGGCGTTATGAGAGTCGGTTCTGTGTTTTGCAATCTCATCCGTCCAGGCGAGTTGGCTTCGGCAGCCGTCCACTGTACTGACGCCAACCGTCACAGCAGCGCCGTCAGGAACCGCGGCCAAATCCGGTTTCATGAGTCAGCCCACCGTTAATATCTGCAACTTTTCGGAGACTGTATAGCCACGAGGTTGTATCGAGCACAGCGCGCATCTTGGGTGATTTAGATTAATTGCAGAATATGAGCAAGGTTTTCTGGTTGACTACAATTACCACGACAGAGAAATGAGTGGCCACTTCGTGAATTTTTACAGCAGACTACCTCTGTGCTGGATGGCACAGATAGAGTCTGGGAAGATGCACTCTGGAGTGAACAGATAGCGATTAGAGAGTGAAGAGCATGACACTTCCTGAAGACCACGACCGTCTAGCTTATGACTAAGTTTATCCATCCACACCGCGTGGGCTTCCTCATTGTCCATCACCACTAGACCCTGGACGCGTACCGGGATGTTCACTTTCCTGGAGATAGGGCCAGGCGAATCGTCCTTGACCACATTACGCAGAACTGGACATTGAGTGGAGGGCAGTCTCTCCAATCAGGGTTTACTCGAAATAGGGATAGTGGTGGGGAAACTCAGGGCGCCCAGACCGCCCAAACGAATTGGGGTGTGATTGTAGATGATAGACATGCCTTTGGGAAGGCGGAGCCATCGCCGAATAAACCGGCGAACTGCACAGTTCATTGCTCCGAGTGTGTTTCGGTGGACTCGGCTTAATACCAACGAGTGATTCATACTCGGAACCACTTATCTCAGGAGATCCGGAAGTTGGTTCGGCCTCAAGGGCACCCTAGTGATTTCATCCAGCATCTTGCGAAGATGCAGGCGACGACCGATGAATGCTTTATCTTTCTGGGTGAACAGAATACCTAGGTAGGTCACATTATCAAGGGCACTTTGTGAGATGATAGTGTCCGGACCGAACTGAATAGACTGATTCGAGATAGCGGTCACGTTGTTTGGGCACCACCGATGATCATGTGCTTTGTCTCGTGCGCGTTGATCTGCGGCTCAGATAGTTCCGGGGCACTCCAAGCGGCTGCATGCTTCTCGGAGAGACGTGTAGGACTCTCAGCCAGAAGGACCGTTGTCTCGAACGAAACCGATGGTAAATATATTGTGGAACTGGTAGCCAGGCTGCGATCGAGAAAGAGCTAGCATCTAATCCGTTGCAATGATGAACATAAACGAGAACAGGTTGTAGCCCTGGCGGACGACACGCTGGGAACAGTGAACGAAGAATCCAAGCGTTATGGAAACATTTCGACAGGAGTCGACAATGTTACGCGTTAGAGGTGGAAAAACACCGAAAGCTTCCGCCGGTCTGGTAATCGAGTCCTCTGAGGTGGAATCGAACGCTGTGGTTACGTCGATAAGAGCCGAAGACATACTTGAAGACGTCTTGCATACGTTCCAAAGCAGTGCCTGGAGCAGTGAAGTCGCTTTGAGGCAACTGTCAGTGTCAGAAAGCAAACTGAAGAGTGGACAATGGCATGCGCGTATTCCAACGGTCAGTCAACACCTTGTAAAAACAAGACATCAACATTAAAGATACGGCGATAGGCCAGAGTTTGGTGGGTGCCAAAGGATTGTCAACTTCCCGTACAAGTGTGATGGTGGAGCGACACAGGTGGATTGGACAACCTCAGGTCAGCAAGGAAAGGTTGAAGTATCCAGCCAAAGCACCAACTTCCAGGCGCCTCAAATGTTTGCGAAAAAGTTTGGCTAAACCTGGAGTGGTGTTTTCCATGTACCTTAAGGTGCGTGATAATTCTTCTTTGACGATCGGGTCGACCAGATATCAGTTTGCAGGCAGAATCGTGCGAGATGGTCGCACACCAAGGTGCGGATTAGCCGATAGTACCTTGAACCCGTATTTGTTGGAACTATTCCGTAGGCCACGGTCCATCTTGCAGGTCGTTCTTCTGTTGCCAGAAAAAACTGTAAATGCGGCATCTTTCTCACTCTGGCTGTACAACATTTAAATCGCTGCATAGTTAACCCTCCATGTAAGCTTCCTGATGGCTCGGGTTCCCACGTTAACACGAGCACGTCATCGAATGATCAGTCGGCAGGTGTACGGAAAAGCTTGTGCGGCATGCACATTCAAAAGCGACTTAGCTTGTATCTTTGCGGAAATACCTGCCTGAAGACCGCGGGCGGTAGCCAGTAAGTCATCGGTGTGTAGGAAAGCCTCACTAATAGACGCCATTTGGGTTTCCATCGTTTGGATCAAACAAGTAAACCACTCGGAGTTTTCAGTAGCTTGGGACCCAATATCAGATGTCATGTTAGTCTGCGAGATGAGGGCTGAAGGGCAACAAAGACAGTATTTCTGTGCCAGTTCAGCTGATACAGACGCGTCCAAATGCCCTCCAAAGTACGACCTGGTGAGTGTGACAGGAGCCGATGGTGAAGTTAGCGTCGAGTGGGGCACGACGGAGCCATTGTATATGCTCCGATTCTCGCCGAATCTTGCTGAGACCAAATCGTTCTAACGGTTTTCATGTACGTGAGTTTATCACGGCCAAGTCGACGGGATGCCCATGTCTTCTGCATGTTGACTGAGACCAATGTTGGCGGGAAAGCTGCGGTCACAGTTGGTGCAGTCAAGGAATGTGACGGTCTGATTTTCTGTTTCCTGCCCTGGATCATTCTTCTGTCGATGCCTACAAGTATGCGTCGACCAGCCAACGTTTGATTTACAGATCGGGCCACATTCTGAGTAGGTGTACTCCGCTCGCCCATCCTGTGTACTGGTAGGTGCCTACACTAAGTTGCTGGTGGCAATTTCATTGTCTTGGTCAGCTATGAAGAGTACTTTGAAATCAAGTAGGGTGATTTGCCTTCTGCGGAGTTGCTGGACGTTTGACTTGTCAAGATTTACACCGAGACCGTCCAGCCGGCACCACGAGAAGGTAGTCCAGCGCGTCGACTGAGCTACATTAATCCTCTTTATTCTTACTTAAACTGCTGCTCCTGTTTAGCTTATTGTAGTTTCGCCTGGGTCGTGTATGAATTTGAACGCCAAAACTGGGCGGTTTCTGTTTATATTCTATTGTTGGTAACTTATAATTCCTATCACTCCTCGATTCGTGGGCGTTCATTCTACTCCGGCTCAACCGATGGCCATTTGTTTAAGCGGGCTCAGTTCTGTTTTATTGTCCCACCATTACCGAGTGGCACTTTGCATTCCATTTCGTTACACAAGCAGATTTTTGAGGATTTTTCGCCTTTAAAGTGGAATACTTAATGTTCTTATGCACCCGTTTAATTTGTATCAGATTAAGTCCAGTCGTTACGAATGTCATCTCGTTACCCGCTTCGAAGGTAAATCACTTCTCTTGTGGTTGGATATTAGGAAGGGCATTTAGTGGATTGTCGGAATACGCATAACACTGTGTGAACAGTGCCGATGGCAAAATTGGAATGCATCAAAAAGTTGAACAAAGCACTAGTTAGGTGATGGGAGAATTTTCAACCACCTCTACACGACCGCGCGTTGTAGGCGTCAGCTAAACTTTTAGGTCTCATACGTGTCCGTTGCAATTTTTTAAAGTGGACTACGTTATCCCTCATTCTGACGGTGCATAATGTCGTGACGTTTTGGGATTACGGATGAAATGGAAATTCACGACCATGGAGTGTTAAAATTATATTCGAACAAGGAAATATACACGGTGGGACATATGAGGAGATATTTGCTCACTGCATAGTCAGATAAATAGGGAACACAACTTGGAGTGACGTTCAAATGTTTTGGGCCCAACAAGGCATCACAACTAAACCCTATTGACGAGCCGTGGTCAAGCAATCGTGGTGCGTCAAGAATGGCAGCAGTCTAAGCTTGACTAATGATAAAGTGAAATATCTTAGAACACGCTACTGCGATGGATGTCAAATCCTGCAAAAGAGGCAGCTTATGGATTTCGTACAGATACG